>JAKGSA010000649.1:1333231-1559219 GCA_033558755.1 Philaethria dido
ATAAATTATAATTTATGGGAAGTTAGTTAGACTAAAATAGTTAATTATTGATTTTTTTTTAATTTGATCATTCTGACAGAAGTATTAAACCGCAGTTTAAACTGCAGTTATTAAAACATAGTCCTATAAACATATGCACAGATAAAAGCACACATTTATAAAAAGCTTATAAAATATAAACGTCAGTAAAAAGAAAAATAAATAAAAAGCCCATTGATCGTGAACATTTCGTATAATATAATATATTAACAACTAACAGAGAGACAAGCGAAGCAAGCGCTACTCTCGCTAATTCCGTTTCGAATATTGATTCATTTTATATTGTGCATTATTCTTAAATATACATATATGTATACACCACGAATAAAAACGATTTAACATAATTGTTGATTAGACATGCACGTGATTCTAGTTTAAAACCAAAGTTATATATAAAAATAAATATCCTAGCAGATCTATGAAACTG
Source organism: Philaethria dido (assembly GCA_033558755.1). Taxonomy (NCBI): domain Eukaryota; kingdom Metazoa; phylum Arthropoda; class Insecta; order Lepidoptera; family Nymphalidae; genus Philaethria; species Philaethria dido. The sequence goes on from JAKGSA010000649.1 coordinate 1,333,698, forward strand.
GAGACGTCGGTCATTTGTACCGACACCACACCGAATACTGTACAAAAGCTGTGTAAACCTTGCAAAGAAAACACTTTTAAAATATAATAAATTATGCAACACAAAACATCGATATTGCATCTAATTATATAAATACTTAATATTAGATATAAAATGCAAATTATTTAATTAAAAGTCGCATTGTTACGTCCGCACTTGTGGGCTGTTGCAATAAAAGTATTAAAAAATAAATATAGCTGAATGTCAAAGTTTTAATAGATAAGAGTCGAAAATAAATACGTAACAGCGCACAAGGTTGGACGTAAGCACATAAATTCTTAAATAGCAACGAAACAAGTGTCAAATATATTATTATTATGATTATAAATATTTATCATTATATAAGTCAAAATATAAACCTTGGATTTTAAAACAAAAGCGATATTAAGGTACAGGCAAGAATATAGACACAATTTAAAAACTACGTAAATCTGTATAAATTAATAATAAAAAAACATCATATAAATCTGCATTAATACCATTAACTAGCACTAAGACTTGATTTCTTTGAAATCGAAACGTCAAAATTTGCCATAAAATGACTGTACTCGTTCGTACTGACAATGGAAGCGTTGTAAGCACGAATTGTTGAAGCTTTATTTAATTATAGATATAATAGATATTATTTAAAATTGATTGATTGATTACTATATGTAGTCAATTAAAATAAATATTGCTTAGTTAAAAATAAAAATCGCTAATAAAAAGGCTGGTTCCAAGTGCCAAGCACAGTCCAACAACTTCCATTGTAAATTCGAGTGACATTAATAATCTCTAAAATTTTCAAAATGGAGTACAAATAAATCACATAGACATCCACTGAGAAACTTACACAATACTACAAATAAGACTATTGTTTCACAGAGCACCATCCTAATATGTTCATTAATATTCTGATTTAATTTTGAAATGTTTTTATTTAAAACTGTTTCAACCTTTAAGAGATTGATTCAAACTCAGAAGCGTCATAAAGCGCTTAACTGTCATTAATTGCTACAAATATATATTCGATTATATATTTATAGCGATAAAGTGTTAATTGTCATTTCTGAGTGTCATTTAACTCAAGAACTCGTGAAACAATAGTACAATAACAATAAATAGTTACATATCTAAAGCTACGCTATGTACCATACATCGTTCGGCGTCGCTCGTTCGCTTATTTCCTCCGTTTGAGTTTCGGTATTCTGTAAGGCGTGCGTGAGTTAGCAGGCATTGTGTTTGGAACATTTGGAAATTGTATTCAATATAAATGTATTGGTAACTCTGGTTTAAACCAGGTTTAAATTTTTAAAAATTTAATATTTAAATTTTAGAGAGCTGCTTTATTATTATACGTGAATACTGTCAAACATTTAATTTCTTTTAAATATTTTTATTATTCTTGCAATTCGTGAAAAGAATTTGGTGTGATTGTTAAAAAAAAAAACATTTTTTTACTCTATATAACAAATTATATTAGTTTAGTATTACAAATACTAAAAATTTCATTAATGTTAACTAAAAAACAGTTAAAAAAATTGCCAATAACTCCTAGTTTTGTATTTATATAATGTTTCACAGGATTTAAAAAAAATGTGTATTGGAATGAAGTGGAAAGATTTCAGTGACTCTTTTGGTGTATTAGTTGAGTGCACGATGGCGTGACGTGTTATATACATTTTTGGAAAAAATAAATTATTTTTTTTAAATAAAGACATTGTGAATTTATTTATGGAAAACTTACCCTGAACTCTTCTTGTGGGGTGATGATTGTGACTTTTCAGATTCAAGCAACTTCGTGCTTGAATCTTTCATGAATCCTAGATAAAGAATAATGTGTTAATTATATACTATTATAAATATATTATATTTGAGAACTAGCAATGAATTGGGCATTATTAGCAAGATCAAGAACATTTTATACAAAGCATATAGTCTAAAGCCTACTAACCTTTCCCGGATATTCCGAAAACTGAATTGCCCAAGTCGTTAAGACTGCTCGTGAACTTGTCAGCTTCATTGACGATTGTATCGGCTACAACCTCCTCACTTTTCTTAGCACTCTCCTTAGCTTTCTCCAAACCCTCATCAACTTCCTCTAACCTGTCCTTAGCTGAACCCTTTATATCCTCTAATTTATTTCCAGCCGCTACTTGAAAACCTTCAAAGCTATCCTTAACGTTGCCGAAAAGTTCCTTGGAACTGTTTTCTGCACTAGAAGCAGTACTTTGCACACCGCCGACAAATTCTCGTGCAGATTCGTCTAAGCTGTCGAACGTATTCCCTGCGGAGCTCTGGAAACTGCGCAAAGTGTCCTGCGCAGAACTTTCCAGTCCTTGAACATCATCCCTAATATCTGCCAAGGTGTCTCTGGCAGAGCTTTGTAGGTCGCTGTACGTGTCCTTAGCGGAGCTGACTTTATCGTTCGCGGCACTTTCAACCGAGTCGAAAGCACTAGAGGCTGAATCCTGAACTTGATCAAATGTTTCTAACGCTGATTTTTGTAACTCATTTCCCTTATCGCTAGCCGCATCTTGAATCCTTTGTATTTCATCTTTTCCGCTGTCTTTTATTTCATTGAATTTGTTTGAAATATTACTTTCTAGTTCGGATTTTTTATTTACAGCAGCATTTATAGTTTCCTCTGCGGCTCTTTTGATCTCTTCAGTTGTTTGTTCAGCCTCTTGCCTTATTCTATTCAGTCTGTCCTCTGCTTCGTCTTGTGCTGCGTTTTTAGCATTTATTAATTCATCTTTCTTTTCACTAATTGCAAATTGTACGCCTGCTTTAGCTTCTTCGAGTGTATCTTTAGCCTGCTCAGTTTTATCATGGATAGAATTTTCCACCGATTTTTTTGTATTACTTAAGGCATCTTCTACTTCCTTCTTCTTATCTTGTACAATTTGTACTGCATCATTCTTTGCCACTTGAACATTTTGTACTATTTCATCCTTGGTGTTATTTACGTTTTCAACGATTGAATCGGCTGTACTTTGGGCACTTTGTACGAGATCATTTTTTTTGTCATGTACAGATTTAACGACATCTTGAGTTTGATCATATGCAGATTGTAAAAGTTCATCTTTCTTATCTTGAGCACTCTTTAACATCTCCTCAGTAGCTTGTGAAATCTCGTCTGTTTTGCTTTGCAAGCTCTGTGACACATCATTTGTTTTATCTTGAGCGTTTTGAATTAATGAGTCTTTTACGTCTTTCGTATCTTGTATTAAGTTATTTTTAACATCTTGTGCGTTTTCTAATAACTCATTTTTCTTTTCTTGTACACTGTCTACTAAATCCTCTTTCTTTTCCTTGGCACTTTTTATCATTTCGCTAGACTTGTCTTGTACAGTTTGAGATACCTCTTCTATAGTATCTTTTGTATCTTTTAATATTCCCTCCTTCGTAACTTTAGCGCTTTGTAACAATTCATCTTTCTGGTCTTGCACGCTCTGCATAATCGATTCTGTCTTATTTTCTGCATTTTTTATCAATTCTTCTTTTTGATCTTTGACATTTTGTACTAATTCATCCTTTTTAGCTTGAACATTTTGAACTACTGTTTCTGTATTTTCTTTCAGGTTTTCTTGCTCTTTGGAAAGATTTTCTTCTAAATCATTCTTTGCATCAGACACTTGTTTTGCTAATTTGTTTGCAGAATCTTTGCCTTCAGCAATTTTTCCTTTGATGTCATCTTCAATTTTTTCTTTTTCTCCAAATATATTTTGGACTAGACCTGTGAAGAAATTCTTTCCTTCTTTAGATTTCTTTTCTTTCTTATTTTTATTCTTTGACTTATGACCTTTTTCTTTAACTGAATCAATAGATTCACCTAATTGATTGAGTTTGTCGTTAGCTGCAACTTTGGCTTCATCTACGGCACTTTTAGCATTTTCTTTAACGTTCTTCGCTTTGTCCTTAATATTTTCAGCATGATTTTGTACATCTGTTTTTACATCTTGAGTAGATTTATTCACATCATTTTTAAGGTCGTTAACTTTATTTAAAATTGAATTGGTTTTATCCTGCGCTACGTCTATGGTGTCCTCAGATGTTTCTTCGATTGTCTTTCCTAACTGGAATAGTTTATCTTGACCCCTGAGTCGTATTTCTTCAGCTCGTTCCATTGCTGCAAAATCAAGTTCATGGAACTTGCTCTTCGCATTTTCCTGAGCATCACCAACGGCTTCAATCACATTGTTTACTTTGCCATTAGCAGAAGACATGATATTGTTAAGGTCTGAAGAAGTCTTTGCCTGCATATCAACAATTTTTGCTTTAGTATCTTCTTTAGCTTTATCTAAAGATTCAGATAAATCATTCAATTTATTATCTACTACATTATTAACGTTTTGAACATTATTTTCAACGTTTGATTTTAACTCTTCTTTCTTGTTAATCAGATCATTCTTCCGATTTTCAGTTTTTACAATAATATCCTCTTGGATCTCGCTCGCTTGTTGTTTGATATTATCTTTTTCTTTTGCCGCCTTATCTAGGCCATCTTTCAAATCATTTTCTGCACTTTCACTAATTTCTTTAGTCACGAAAGCAACTTGTTCAATTCTGTCTGCCAAAGTAGAGGTTTCGTCATGTCGATGTTTTTCACCTTTCTTAAATCTTCCTTCGCAGCATCCCGTGTAGAATATGAACGGATCACTTTTCTGGCAATGTAAAGGAGTGTCTACAGGTTGCATGTGCTCGTACTGGTGGTATACTTCTTCAGTCTTCAAACGTATGTCATTAGGAGATTCTTCTTCAACTATTAGTTTCGTCGCATATACTTGGTTATTAACATCATCGTCATCTTTAGCATGTGGTTTAGTTCGTACATCCTTGAACATATCTTCGACTTTTTCTAGCAAGTCCTCATTAATGAGTCTAGGCGCTGGTTTAGGAGGGGATTTCTCTTTAGATTCACGCGGCTTAGGTTGAGGCTTGGGAGATGATTCCTTACTATCATCCTTGTCCTCGCTATGACTGAACACATTTTTGACTTTATCCGCAAGTCCACCTAAGAAACCTTCTGGTTTCTTTTTACCTTTCTCTAAAGTATTCATTGGTGTTTTATCTTCATCAGAATCGAAAGTAGCCTTTGTTTTATTTGAATCAACGTGCTGGCTGTCACCATTTACTGAAATAAATCATTCATTATTCTACTGTTTCTAAATACTCACATGTAATGTCGAGACGTCTGTATATAGAAGCTATAATAACCGATGTATAACATTTGTCGTAATATAATAACAATATACGTACATATTAATAATAATAACTTAAAGATATATTTAAAATATTGTTTTGTGTGTCTTGCAAAGCAGTCTACATGTGTATGGGACATGTGTATGGGAGGGTTGAGGGCTAGCATGACATGTAATGGAATGTATGGTAATAATACTACTACATATAAAATAAACGTAAATAATAACTAACTAATTGTTTACAATTAGTCAATTTTGTGCTGTTTGTTAGTTTCAAGTCATAGAATATAATTATATAAGAAAGTATAGTATATATTTTGTCAAAATGCTCATACATTGGTAATTTATATAAATATAATTCATTATATTTGTCAAAATTTATACTAACCGTGAGGTTTGTTGTCTTTGTCTTCAGTCTCTTTAGTGACGGGATGGGAGGAATATTTCACATCGCCGTTAGCGATTGACTTATCCTGCAAAAGACATAAATTATTATTAAATCATTTCTATATAACATTTTTTAAATTTTATATGGAGTATTGCTGTGAGTTAGATCGCTAATCATGATAATAACATGCGACTTAAATAAAACATACTTAAAATATTTTTCTCATAACTCTGGTCGTCTTTTCTATGCTATGTTATGAATTGTCATCGATTTTGCGCAACGTCGAAACTTTCAAATATTATTTTTATGTAAATCATACATTTATATATAATCTATATATAAATACGTGAAGCAAAAACTTTGGATCCCTTTTTACGAAAATTGCGCGGACGGAGGAGCATGAAACTTGGCACACTTATAGTATATATAGAGAAGGAGTGCAGAATGCTAATATTTTTTTAAAATAATGCATAAAAAGTATATTAAATTAATAAAATAAATGTTACACACACTACCATGGTTTGACATCCATGTTTATATAAAGTGACATATACATACATAGCTAAAGACAACGCGTTTTTAACGCGTCACCGCGGCCACTAGTTATAATAAAAATACTAACATGTCCGTTTAATATGGGCGCAGGTTCGCTTGGTATGGAGGGCGGTCCCACGCTGTGGTTGTGGTCGCCCCAGTGGAAGCTCAGCTCATCTTTTAATGCATCGAAACCTGTAAATAAAGGAAAAAAATATTATGACAAAGCGCTTAATAGAGCTGTACATAAATTTGTGTGAAATGACAAAAAGTCAATTGAATAATTCATTTAACTAACATTTTAGTTAAGGTAATTTTTTTGTGCACCGACATATTTTTTGTAAGTTTTTAATATACATGAAATTTCAAAATAGTACAGTTATCCAGTTTAATAGTACCACATTTAATTTTAAACTATTATATTTTCTTTCAATTTATTTTGAATGACAATAAAATAATTATTAATAATTTAACATTAAATATGGCACAGAACCTGGGGTAAGTTTTATCCTGTCCTCTCTTAACACTAGGTTTTCTCTAGCTACCCTGCTATAAGAAAATATAACGCTAAAGCGATAAATAAAATGCCTCGTCGCCTGTCGTGGCGCAGAGGCACAAGCGTGTGACTGTAAATGCGACAGGTTGTGGGTTCGATTCCCACTCCAGGAAATGTAAAATTTAGTATTTTCATTTCTTGGGTATGGTAACTAGGCAAAGCGCGGCGTTGAGTTCCGCCAATCAACACGCAATGCCTCAATTCGGCGGAAAGTGGGGAACGGAATTGTTGAAAGAGAATGGAGTGCCTTAACACTAGGTTTTCTGATTCCCTCTGCCTACCCTGCTATATGCGGGATACAACGTGAAGTTAAAAAAAAAAGAAAATAATTTAAATACCAGATTGATCCAAATTAAGACAATCCAAGTGGCTCTTAGCAGCGCGAGGCGCGATGCGCTCCGGCAGCGCCACGTCTAGTACACACGCTGGACTCGTTTGTTGTTCACCTTTCGCTACCTGTTCAATTTATTAATATTATTTATATGTATTGTGAAATGTACTATTTAAGTGTTTATTTTAGTGTTTTGGAGGTATATAGATTCTGTATTGGTATATACTGCAAATTATTATAAATTTTAATTCATGTCTTTGGAGAATAATTATTTTATTATGTGTATAAAATTATAAAGCTAACACACTCCCTAGAATGTTGATTAAATTATATAAAAAATTTTTTTTTTTTTTAATTAATAATTAATTAAGTTAGTACCTTTATTTCAATAAAGTACTATTCTACTAGTCCACTTAACTATTTAAATTTTAATAAGTTTAAATATATACTTTTAAAATATATAAATCCATAAAAAAATATCAATTTTTAATTCTATCCTAAATAATATTTCATATAAGCATAAATAATAATATTTATTTACTTTAGGTTCATTCATAAAGTAGATCCTTCCGGACGGAGACTCCTCGTGATGTTTCACTCTCACTGTGAACTCAACTCTGTTGTCTTTGAACGACTGGAAAAGTTAAATTATATTATTTATATATGTTGTCATAGCAACGTGTATGTCACTTTAAAGAAAAAGATATGTCAGACCCATGTAGTGTAAAATTTAATTTATCAATTATTTTATTATTTATATGGATTATAAGTGCTAATATTGTTTTTAAAAAATCTAATCTATTATTATGAAAAATATCGGTTATTTGCACTTCTTATCCATATTATAAACTTTAACTGTGCCTAATTTCAAATCATACATCTGTATAATTTAAAAAAAAAGGGTGCTAAAGTTTTTCTTTACTTAATAATATAAGAATAATATATAGGACAAAACAAAAAAATTAAACCTATTCTAATTGCAAATCATATTTCCTCAGCAAAAAGCTGAAATTTGTTTTTATTTGTTCAACTTTATTTAAAATTCGATATTCGACAATCCTTTTTATAAAATATGTCTTAAATTTCTGACTATTTAGAAATATGAATTAAGCTGTATATTGGTTACAATACCTCAAAGGTGAACGTCGGTTGCGTTCCCGATTTAGTGACAGGCACTAAATTTCCTGAGAACTCCAAATATATAGGTTTTCCGTCCAAAAATCTCACCGCTGTTGAATGTGCTACTTCTGTGTAGTGTTCCTGAAGGAAAATATTAGTATACATTTATTTATTTAAAATAGATAAATTTTATTTTACTATTAAATTAATTAATTAATTATTGAATTCCAAATTAATTTATAATAATAAAATTATCTGTATTAATATATTATTTATACTTAAGTTATTGTTAACTTCATGCTGTAACCCGCATATAGCAGGCAGGCAGAGGGAATCAGAGAACCTAGTGTTCAGACACTCCATTCTCTTTCAACAATTCTGTTCCGTCCCTGCTATATGCGGGTTACAGCGTGAAGTTGAAAAAAAAAGTTATTGTTAAGCAGCAGTATATGAGTGTCGTGCTCTCTTTTACCATACTAATATACATAATATATTTTACCATCGAAGAAATAAATATAATTTAAATATAAACATTCACCAACCATTACAATTAAAAGGGAAATGAACCCATAACTAGTTGCAATTACAGACAAACTCGCATTTACTGTCAGACTGTTCCACTGCACCAAGATGGTCTCATATTATAAATACAAATATCCATATATATAATACGTCAATATATGCATATATTTTATTTTACAATACATATTATACAATACTATTATTAAAAAAGCTGAATTTATTTAAAAGTTTACAGGAATACCTGAAAATAAGTTTATGAAAACTGATTGTAGATGGCGTTACAACGAATATTAACGAGCTAGTGTTTGGTTCACTTGCAAATTGTAAAGCACTTGAGCAATTCTGACATAGACACTATTTACCGTACTAATAAGATTAATTTTTTGAAGTGAAATTGATCGGTTGATCAAAAGCACTTATATGCAAAATTTATATTTATAATAGGCTAGTTGTTACTCGCGGTTTCGCTCGCGTGGTCAATGGCAATTCAAAGTATATATTATAGTGCATATATGCGTTAATATGAAGGCTTTGATTTTCAAATTTGGCTAGATTTTCAAATTATTTGACTAATAATTATGTCTGCCATTTTTTTTTTAATAATAAGTATCCTTTGTCTTTTAAAAATCTCTAAGAATATGTATACAATGTTTCATGATAATATGTTGAGTAGTTTTGGCGGGAATGCGTAACGTTCGTACGTAAACAATTTACATTCATATTTATAATATTAGTAGGCATAATATTTATTTGATATTAAAGAAAAAGCCGTTCGCGTAAAGTATATGCTACCATAGCAACGTACATGTCACTTAATACAAAAACGTATTTAGTATACAAGCAGTGCATGTAATTTCTTTATTAATTTTTAATTTTGACCCACTATGAGCAAAAAGGGTATAAACTATATATAACTCCCATATAACTAAAACTTATACAAGCATAACAATACAATACAGTGGTATGGGTTTCAATACCTGGTGTAACAAAGTGTCGTAGGCGTATCTGTCTGTGATGTATAGTACTAGAAGTCGTCCCTCGAGCGCGTCCAGACGTTTGCCCAGCACTACTATTCTCACTTCAAATGGCACTAGCAGCATTTCCCTGTTATGTATAAATTATATTATTATACTTATTATTACTAATGAAAATACTTTAAAACAAGCTATTTTTATAATATTATATCCTTCCATTTGATACAAATATTGAGTAGGTTAAAATATATAACCTATTATTTTGTAAAGGCAGCCATCTTGGATTTACTTTAATAAAATAATATTAAATTGTATTGTCATTAGAATTGATGTTGTAAACTAAATTTCACATCAATTTTCAACAGGAAGTGTCAAAATTTGAATTGCTAAATTTGACCTAAACAAATAAGTAATTAATTGGTGAAATATGTTTATAATTTGTTTATTATTCTTCATCTAACTGTAGATTATTTACGAGATAGGCAAGAAAAATTTGGTGTTAAGATAATGTTTTTAAGGTAATTTTAAGGTTTATCTTTCATATAAGAAATCATGTACATTTATTAGGCCAATTTTTTTATTTATTTATTAGATAACTAATATATCAATATACAATCTATCAAAAAATGACTTTATGAAAACTAAGCAAATAATATTACCTGTACAATTCCGTCGCCAATTTCGTAGCGTCGCTTACATTTTGACAGTTCATCAACCAAAATCTGGAAATAACAAAATTGAATTAAATATAAAAAAATAATGAATATGCTTTTTTATGCTTTGCATTAAGTTCAGTAGGACAACGTCTGACTGTAAGCGTTGGTTGTGGGTTCGATTTGTGAGCTCAATCGGTGGAATTATTATAATAAACATATTTTTTCCCCCTTTTGTCTTATCAAGGCAAAGCGGGGCGTTAAGTTTCACCACTCGACACGCAACGTTTTGAATTCGGACGAAAGTAGAGAAATTAGTTTCATTTTGACATTTATGCAGGTAATAATATGAATGAATAATTTCTAGTATCTTCTAGAAAAAAATTTAATTAATAAATAGGATATATTAATAAAATAAAACCAAACCTGGCAGAAACAGTAGTAGTAAAGGAAGCACAATCGTCAGTTATAGTGAGAGGAGTTGAACCCGTGACATCCTCCCAAACAGCACGAGCTTGACCTCCCATGATGGAGCAAAGAAGACGTAAGTTGGCTGTAGATTGTTTGTCATGGCTGTTCACCTGAAAAATAAATTTAAAAAATAATATTATGAAAAAGGATAAAAAAACATATGTATGTCCTTTAATGGTACTGAATACATTTTTAAAAAAAATTATAATAATTCTCATAAGATATTAGTTTCTAATATATTTAGTTTACTTAAATGGTTTAATATGTTGGATATTTAACTTTTTTTTATATAGTTACTGAATGTTTCGTAATGTTTCCTTGTAATTTTTGCAATCTGATCTGCGTATGCGTATATTATCTATGATAGAATCATATCATCAATCAAAATTCTTCTTATTCAAAATTATTCTTCCGTAGAAGGGCAGAAAAAATTGACATATCATTATTTTTTTGGAAAGTAATCGATATTGTATATATATATATATATATATATATATATATATATATATATATATATATTTTAACTTCACTCTGTATCCCGCATATAGCAGGATTGCGTGTTGAGTGGCGGAACTCAACGCGCTTTACCTTTTTACCAAACCCAAGAAATGAAAATACTAAATTTTACATTTCCTGTTGTGAGAATCGAACCCACAACCTGTCGCGTTTACAGTCGCGCACTTGTGCCTCTGCGCCACGACACACGACAGGCGTTGTATCTATATAAGTAACATAATTAAGAGACCACCGTGGTGCAGTGGGACAGTGTCTGACTGTAAACGCGATTAGTTGTTGGTTCGATTGTTATTCAGGGAAATTATTTTAATTAAATTAATTTTATTTCTCGTCTCTTCATTATGGTATGACAAAACGCGGCCTTGAGTATCGCCACTCAACGCGCAATATCTCGAATTATATCCAAAACCGGCGAATAGAGTGTCTCATCACTACGTTATCTCTGACTAAAAACCATTATAAGTAAAAATAAAACAATATTAACTGACCTTAGCATCAACACAATGTGGTAGTGGGGCAGTCAACGTTATAGATCTATGGAACTTCCTCCTCCTGGGCTCTACTGTCAATACAGGTGACACTGCCGCTAAGCGCGGTAGGGCTCGCTTACACAGTGAGGGCGCAGCCCCGTGCGCTTGGAGCCCTACGCGGATGCGCTTTGTTAGGGCTGCTGGGGGGAACAGTGCTTGGACCTGGATACGGAAATATATGGCTAAGTAAAACTTTTTTTTTATTTATATAAAGATTTGAATTAATTGAAAAGTCGATTTGCAAAATGATCTATGCGCACCAATCGCACTTACCCGGTGTTTGATTGTAAACGCTAGTGATAGTGAATTTGAATCCCACTCGGGAAAATAATTATATTTAAATTATTTTCATTTACGTGCTCTAGTGAAGCAACATACGGCGTGGAGTTGCGCCACACACACAGAACGTCTCCAATTCCGACAGAAAGAGAAAAAATGGGGTTTCCAGAGAAAACTTAGTTTCATGTTTTCTCAGTCTAACCTGTTACACGGTATAAAGCGTAAAGCTGATATTATTTTTTATCCATTTTTATATTATAGTCTGACATACACAGGTATACAATTAAACATAGAACATCAAAAAACCTAAATGATTTCAACATATCAACATAATCAATCATAATATTACCTTAAAGATGCATTAATTACTAAGTCGAATATATATAAGTATTTTTCAAAACCTTCCATTTTGTGTACGACATACGAAATGGTGTAAAATTTACAATAAGAAAAACAAAATAAATATTTCAATAATACCTGGGGTATATGAGCAGAAGATATAGTGCCACCTTCAGGCCCAATAATGTGGACCTCCTGGCGCACTCGCGACACCACCGCCAGGTAGTGGGGGAAGTCGCATGTGATGATACGAGTGACTCTCTCTCCGTTCTCTCCTAATGACTCTCCGCTGTTACCATGCTCTTGTTTCTCGCGGGTTAGTGCTTCCTGGAAATTGTGGGAAGATTTTTTTTAATAATAGTAATAAAACACATTTAATGGAAGAAAAAAATACAATATATTTTTACCTAGTGTGTGTGTGTGTGTGTGTGTGTGAGTAGTTAATATGTAACTGTATGTTATACATGTTAAATAGTGAACAAATATTATCATCAATTTTAATAACAAAACTCATTAAGCTAATAGAATTAAATTATAGCTACCAAAATTTTTAAAATAAGATTTTGAAAGACATTTTTAAGAAGTTCTCTGCATGAAGTTATCGTTTTTTAGGATACATAATGTTATATTTAAAGAATAATTAGGCATTGTCTATGTATGTATATTTATTACATATTATATCCGTATAAGGCGTGAATATAGGTTGATAACACTTTCAAGTAAAAAATAAATAAATAATAATAAAAAAACTAAATGTATATATAAAATTAGATACAAAAAATGTCTAAAAAGTATTAAGTAAGCATATTTCGGTACGCATATTATATCATACAAATAACAAGATACGTTTGTAGTAACTAAAGAAAAAATATACTTCATATTTTTTTTTTGTGATGATGTCAGTATGACGAAAACTATCAACATGACATCAAATACTTATTTTCGTATGAAAAGATTATTTGCCTTTAAAATTTGCTGTAACCTGCTACAATATGCTTAAGGACAACTATGAAATTATTGTATTAAATTAAAAATATATGTTTCTACATACATATGTAGAAAAGTAGAACAAATAAAAATCGTAGGGAAATATATTTGAGACCATCATGGCGCAGTGGAACGGACTGTTGATGCGAGTGGTTGTGGATTCGATCTCCACTCGAAGGAATAGTTGCATTTATTCAATTTTTTCGCTTCATAAGAAAAAGCACTGCAGTAAGTTCCGCCACTCAACACGCAACGTCTCGATTTAGGGCAAAAAGTGACATTAGGTACTCTTTGACTACCTCGCTATGCGGAATATAGCGTGAAGATAAAAAAATATATATAGGTCATATATATTTTCGGAAATAGTATTAAATATATATTTTTTTTAGCTTCACGCTGTATCCCGCACATAGCAGGGTAAGCAGAGTGAACCTGAGAGCCTAGTGTTAAGACACTTCGTTCTCTTATAACGTTTCCGTTAACCGCTATTAAAGTATTAAATATATTAAGTTTAGATACCTGTATCATAGGATTGTCGTTGTTATGTAGGTAGTGGTCCTGCCAGGTCTCGCCGGTGTCGGAACGTAGAATTACGATTTCCCTCTCAGGGCATGATGCAGTGAAAATTGGTACTTCGATTATAACTGGTCTGAAAAATTATTTAACTGGGTTTATATATATACATATGGATACATTAATAATTATCTTTATTAGCGGGTAAAAGCTGCAAAGAAAAGCCTTTCATTATACTTAGATTACTTAATTTGCGTTTTAATTTCGAAAAATACATATTTATGCAGGCGATGTTGAGTATTTTATCTATGAACAATTATAAATTTAGCATTAATTTACGAAAAAGAACTTTGTAGGGACATACACAAGTATTTATTAATATTTTGTTATACTTACGCCAAAAATTTAGCTCCTTGGGGTTGTAACTCGAGTAACCTTGACGCCAGAGCCTCTCCTTCCATGAGTGGTGGAGGAGCAGCTACTGGCGCACGTCTGGTTGCAGCACTATGAATAAAGAATATGTAACAATATTAATATGTATTAGTATTAAGTGAAAAAAAGAAAAAAATAAACTATATTGAATTATTAAAAATAAATAGGAATTTCGAGTCAAGTCAAATTGATGTCAAAGTTAATTCAATATCTCATTGCAACTTATTGCAAATTCTAAACAATTCTAAAAAAAATCTACGAAGTATAATTAGTCGATGATTCATATAGGTACAATACAATACAAGTGTTTCACATTCTTTTATACATATAGTAATAGAAAATAAAAATACATGTAAGAACATAAAAAGAATAGATACTTATCTAGTACTAATTACATTTTTTTTATTTCACGCTGTATCCCGTATATAGCAGGGTAGGCAAAGGGAACCAGAGAACCTAGTGTTAAGATACTCCGTTCTCTTTCAACAAATCCGTTCCCCACTTTCCGCCAGATTGAGGCATTGCGTGTTGAGTGGCGGAACTCAACGCCGCGTTTTGCTTGTTACCAAATCCAGAAAATGAAAATACTTTATTTCCTGGAGTGGGAATCCAACCCACAACTTGTCGCTTTACAGTCGCACACTTGTGCCTCTGCGCACTAATTACATGAAAGGAGTATAAGTATTCTAGTGTTAAAAGTGTATTTCACAATTTAAAAAAAATTGTTAATTAATTTTCTTGATTATTTTCATGTTGTATTCACAAAAACAATCACTATCTGACCAATCTTTAATTTTAGGCTACGTATGAAACAATAATGACACAATTCCAAGTTTTAAAATAAACATGCGCCATACAAAATACAATGAAAATGAGTAGAATGACGAAGTCACGTCATTTATATAAATATACAAATATCTTATACAATTTAAGATTAAATTTAAATAATGACGCATAAAGAACTGTTGCTATCATTCGAAGTAAATATTCTCGACCTATTTGGTTCAGTTGGCTATAATGTATATTGCAGTGGTGAGGCGTCCATAAAACACGGTTTTCACCGGCTTGCCTAACTTTTCAAAAATGGAGTTCGAAAAAAGAAAGTCAAGCAATATACACCGGCTTCTCAAAAAATTATCGATTTCCCGAAATATACATCGGCTTCTCTAAATTAACCGGCTTGCCTGACTAAAATTTTCACCCCTCGCTACTGGTATATTATAATAAGTATACTTAATAACAAAGGTTTTTAAATTGAAGAAAAAAGTCGAACGAGAAATAAATAGCATTTATTATATTTTATTTTTATTATTATTGTCGTACGTTCGATTCTTACTCGAGGGAATGTTCATACTTAACGTAATGTCTTGAAATCGGGCCGAATATGAATAACGGAGTGTCTTAACATTAAGTTCTCTAACTGTCTGTTATATGCAGAAAGCACTAGTTTCTTTAATAATTCTTATTATACAAAAAAAAACATATATTTTATTTCAATCCTTGAATGTAAGGTAATAAAAAAGTAAATTACGTGTCCCCTATTTATTTGTAGATTATAGATGTATAAAATAGGAGATTATTATCAGTAACATTGTTCAAAGTTTTATTGGAAGTCGAAAATGAAGGAAATTCGAAAACATTGAAAACGCCTTATAATACGGGGTTGACACGCAATTCAATCATTTATTTTTCATATGGAAGCTACGATGTTTTTATCGATTGGTTAGTTTTTTGAACTATTTCTTTGCGACTTATAATTATTGTCTTAGACTGAGGATTAAATTATAACATCTATTAAATTGGCTGTTTTCATTCAAATCGAAGTAAAATAATAGCAGATATTTAACATTTGGTATGGCACAATGTTTTACTGAATAACTTAGGAAAATGTTCTGTGATTTTTTTTATTTACATACATACATGCATAGCTTCACGTTGTATCCCGCATATAGCAGGGTAGGCAGAGGGAACCTAGTGTTAAGGCACTCCGTTCCCCACTTTCCACCGAATTGAGTGGTGGTTAAGTGGCGGAACTCAACGCCGCGCTTTGCCTTGTTACCAAATCCACAAAATAAAAATACTAAATTTTATATTTCCTGGAGTGAGAATCGAACCCACAACCTATTGCGTTTACAGTCGCACGCTTTTGCCTCTGCGCCACGACAAGCGTTAGTATATAATCTTTTTTTTACTTAAAATATATCTTATAATCTTATGTTATAATTCCCCGTATATCTGAATTCCGCTTCAAGTATAATAAATAGTGTCGCGAGCATAATTAAATTGTGGCAAACTCCCAAAAAACCGAGGACGTTTCTGTTTATGAGTCAGTTTGCATCGACCTTACACTATTGTTAGGTTATTGCCACTTGTCATTTTGTTTATCATGTTGTACTATTTCAGATCTGAACGTTAGTGAAAGCTTCATTAAAAGTTTCATATATTGTTAAAGATCAAACCAGATGTCTTTGATATAGAAAATTATATTATTTTGTAAATAAGTACATACATACATATTCAAACTTTATCCCGCGCATAGCAGGGTAGGCAGAGGGAACCTAGTGTTAAGACACTCCGTTTCCCACTTTCCGCCGAATTGAGGAATTGTGTGTTGAGTGGCGGAACTCAACGCCGCGCTTTGCCTTGTTACCAAACCCAGGAAATGAAAATACTAAAATTTTACATTTCCTGGAGTGGGAATCGGACCCTCAACCTGTCGCGTTTACCACGACAGGCGTTATATAAAGGCGTCATATGTTAAATAAATAAGTAATATACAAAAATAATTTAAAAATTCGTATAGAATTCGGATGTACAATTTCAATTTTATATTACAATTAGAAATTATTTAAATAATAAATGTTATATATAAAAACGAACTTAAGAATTACTATATAGTGTTAATGGTAGCTTTTGTCATGGTGTGGTCGTGGCACGCTTTTAATACTAGTGGCTTTTGATCTCTCACAGATTTTTTTCACTCTACGTGACATTCAATTTAAAGCTTAATCGTCGTTACGATAACGTACAGAAATAGATATTCAGTGTGATGTTTCCCAAGTCTTATTAAGTAAACGCAACCCAATGTCATTAAAATAAAAAGTGGGTTGAGTTCCGCCAATCAACAGGTGATGTCTTGTATTCTTGTATTGATATTAACATCTCTCTACTCGCGAAACGAAAAACAAAGAGGAAAATGAACGAGAATATTGCATAATACTTATGAGAAATACATATATAAACTAGGTTCTTTTATACCTATTCAGCAAAAATACAGGAAATATATAAAAATACAATATTATATATAATTCAAAACATTTAAATACATTACCGGCATGTAACTCTGGTGGGCGCAGCGCACGCGGCCGGAGGAACTATTACACGTACTCCTCCACGTCTCTTCGCCTTCATCGCACCACCGCGGGCATCCACCACGAACGACACCAGGAACCTATTAAGAATTGAGAAATTAAAATCTTAGACTAAATAGTATATTGTAACTAATAAATTATAAAAATGAGTGTATGTTTAAAAGTAACCAAATTTTCCTAATTTTATTAAAACAAGATTTTTCAATTACATATATGTAAATATACATTATTCTTACATAGAGGCCATAGTAACGCAATGGGACACCGTGTGACTGTGAATGCGATTGTTGTGGGTTCGATCCCATTCCGGGGGAGTGATTATATTTAAATTATTCTCATTTCTCTGTTCTGGTATGACAAAGTGCGGTGTTGAGCTCCGTCACTTACTTATGACACAATGAGCGGATTCGAACGGAACGCGGCTAACGGAGTATCTTGATACTAGGTACACTCTGACTACTCTACGCGGGATATAGAGTAAATATGCTTTTTTACTTTTATTACTAAAACGTTATTACGTATAATACTCATAGAAGTCAATACCTTTATATTTCGTGACATAAATACAGGCTTTAAAATCTAAAAATAGATTTAATATCTTATAAATAAATAATGCCCACCCAATATCCAAAGGCTGTCGTTCAATGGTAGCGACGCGACTGTCATTGTTACTCGGCCACAAGTGTCCATCTGTGACGCTGTCTTCGAGCGGACGCGCCCGGTTCAGTGTTCCCGCTTCGCTGTTCATGTAGCGGTATTGCTGTTGCTGTTGTATGGGGCACTCTACTTCTCCTACATTATAAAAATACATTTTTGTATTAAAATTATTTTTTAAATAATGCCTATGTTGCTTTAGATATTATATTTTTACCTATAATAAAATGTATGTTGTAAACTAAACAATATAATTTTATCAACAAAAACAAAAAGAAAATATGATATCAACAAATATTTAAAAAACAAACATCTAATAAAGTTACAATTAAATATCATCCATAATACAACTGACCGCTTTATAATTTTTCACGATACATTATCAAAACCGTATGCTTAAGAAATTTTATATTGTTCCATTTTGTATTTTAAAACATCGTAAATACTAGTTCAACAATGAATTTATCAAAATGAGAATTTATCTTCAGAAGAGTTTTTTTTTAAGTCAAAGTTAGGCATTTAAAAACTTACCGCCTTCGTCCTCGGAGTCGCTCATGAAAGTGTCCTGCATAAGCTCAGGGGCCGCAACCCGATATTTGCCTTCCAAACCACCTGGAACAACAAAAACTTTATCACTCACGTATCGAAACATAATTTATCTCAGATCGATAATTAATAGTTTTAATATCTACATACGTGTATTTCTTTCTTTATAATATATAGTATCCATTCATAAATAATAGAAAGCACACATAGAACAAACTATAAGGAAGTCCCTACGAAGTTAAATAAGGTACCACTTTGCTCCCGCGCATTCACAAATAGAAACGAAATTGATATTCAATAAATGAGGGAAAGGGACCAAGTTATCGGTGTACATATGCCTGTCTCGTTTTAACATTTTTCGGCCACTAATAAGGTTGTTAATTTACATTTCGTCAATGAATACAGTTATTGATTGATGAAATGCAAATTAGCAGCTATCAGTGATGACATAATAATTAATATACTTTAATATCTTTTAGAGTGTTATTTAAGAAAATATTTTAATTACATAAATAATTTGAGCGTAAGCGTCGTAGAGGAGCGGATTCAAGTCCTGGTCAATATTTTTTTACATATATGATTTTTTTTAGCTTCACACTGTATCCCTCATATAGCAGGGTAGGCAGAGGGAACCTGAGAACCTGTGTTAAGACACTCCGTTTCCCACAGTTTTTGTATGATCTAATGTATATTTATATGGAGTTTGGACACGGACATAAAATATCTATGATATACGTCAGTGTGCATTTAAGAAAGCCCAGTCAAAACGTAATATAGACTTGGACAAATGCCTGATTTAATTAATTGATTGATATCTATTTATAAAATACTTTCCCGTTTCAAAGTTCCCTTTGACTATATTTGTTATAGACATAAAATTATGTTACTTTCATTCTTTTAAAACTATAATTAGATGATTTCTCAATATTATTCCAGTTTATTTTTTTTATGGATAACGGATGGCAAACGAGCGGAAGGACCACCTGATGGTAGGCTTCGCCCATGAACATCTACACTACCAGAGATTTTGTAGATACGTTGCCAACCTACAAAATACAGATAGAAGGGGAGGGCAATGTAGTGGTCCGCTATCGGAACCATCACATTTTGGGGAAAGGATGGGTGGGAAAGGGGAAAACCTGGCTTAAATGCCATCGAACCGGAACACATCATAAGATATAAGTTATTTACTAGATTTATATATTTTACTAATAATAATTATTATTTATTTCATATACATATCATCCTATATTATTCATAATCATTATAATAAAAAAGCTAATTACACACATATGTATACGCGATTCCCACTATGAATTATAAAACAATGCATAGTTTTTTTAAATACATGTATTATTACGTAACTAATGAGGTCATAGTGTGGGTGTTCAATTGACTTTGCTATCACCTGACTCCATGACTTCTGACTTCATTCAATTCAGTGGAAGCCATCAGAATACCACGGCGTATGGAGGTCATTAGGACGGGTATGGCATGTCGGTTTAATTTAATAGTATTTTATCTGGACCAAAATGTACTTGATTGCAGTTTTACGATGTAAAGAGGATGCATTTAATGCCATTTCAAATGTGTAGGTAGATTTCTTTTGTACGTTTGTAATGCATGTATGAAGTGGGAAATTGTTTGTATGTAGGCGACGGTTGTGGGTAACAATTTCGCATAAAAAACGGCTTCACTCTTTATCCCACCTATCAAGATAAGTAAATTGAACACAGTGTTAAGACACTCCGTTCTAAGCTTTTCACCTGAATTCGTGACATTGCGAGTTGAAAAGCGTACATAATATACCAATTCTAGGGTCTTTCTGCTTGCACTTCTTGAACGTACAAAATTATAAGTATACATATAAAAACTATGAATATATATTTTTAAATATATTTATATTCATGTTATATATCACTTTTTGAGCATATTTAAGTATCTTATAAAATATTTTTTTTAAATACAGATGACACTGACACTATTATAAATCATACAACATCAATGGTGTAACGAACAGCTTGTAGTATAACTGCTTACAAAGGGCCTCATTATATTTTTAGTAGTTTGAAACGCAAACAAAGTAATAATTTTAAATATGTATGATACGTTCAATCATGTATTTACATTTTGTAACTGTAAATAACTGTATAAAAGTACTACGGATAAAATGACCAAGCCGAAGAAAATAGTTAAATAGTATATATACGTGTTACTTATTATGTGATATGCATTATAAATACTATTAATACAAGCATGTCGCATTTCAGATGGAAAAGATATTTATGTACATAGACTGATATAGCAGAGGGAACCAGAGAACCTAGTGTTAAGACACTCCGTTCTCTTTTCAACAATTCCATTCTCCACTTTCCGCCGAATATATACTATCATGGCATATATATTTTATTTGAAGCAAGGGCTAGCATGAAGGCAAAAATCAGTTCTTGCAAGTTTTCTAGTTAAGCTTATTTATAGATGTTCAGTGGATCATAGGATTAAGGTACCGATATGTCTATTTCATCTAGTGGATTTTATTCATTCGATCATCGTATATATAATAAGTTTACCCTACATTTACCGCTTGTTTTTACTACTTATGCTTTTAAATAACCCATTTAAACAAGGTCACTAAAAAATAACACTAGAAAAAACTATTTCATTACGCAAGAGCCGATGAAGCAATACGTACAAGGAAGGTTTTTATTCGTACACGTATCTACGTACTTACGACGCAATTACGCCTAAGTGCTGCCGTATTATGAATCAGACGCTGAGAATAGATCGCTCTTAAAGAAAATTGTTGGTTATATTTTTAAATCGTATATGATTGACACATTTTAATATAACCACGTTTATTATAATCTAATGTATATTATGAATCTCTTTACTAATATTTTAAATGTAAACATCTGTCAACAATATGGAATTTTCAGACTGAACAATTCTGTTGCGAATTATTTGTGTTCAACGAAACTTCTCTTTCCTATATTATAGATGCCTATTTTGTGTCTTTTTCTCTAAAATATAAGAAATATGTATTATAAGAAAAAAATATTATTTAAGACAATAATACATAGAATATAATTGTTATAAAAATAAATTGCTGTTTGTTTTGATGCCAATCGATTTGGAGTAAACAAATTAGTTGTGTTTGGAAAATGAACAACAACCTAAAACCAAGCATGGGACGAAAATCAGTTACATAGGCTCAGTTAAAAATATAATACGGTTTTAATAATATTTACCATAAGTGATAACATTAGTATTAAATTTGAGGTCAGGTCATCGTGGCTCAGTGGTACAGCGTTAGACTGTAAACAAATGGTTGTAGGTTCGATCCCTTTTCAAGGGAATCATTCCCACGACGTCGAGTTCCGCCACATAACATGCAAAGTCTATTTCAGACGGAAATTGGAGAACGGATTTTCTTAACTATAGGTTGTCCCTGGCTACCCCTGCTATGCGAAAAGTCTTAAGCTAATATTAATCTTAAGCTTATTTACTTCTTTTTCTTCTTTTTTTAACATCACGCTGTATCCCGCATATAGCGGGGTAGGCAGAGGGAACTAGAGAATCTAGTGTTAAGACACTCCATTCTCTTTCAACATTTCCATTCCATTACATGGCGGAACTCAACGCCGCGCTTTGCCTTGTTACCAAACCCAAGAAATGAAAATACAAAATTTTACATTTCCTGGAGTGGGAATCGAACCCACAACCTGTAGCGTTTTCCGTCGCACGCTTGTGCCTCTGCGCCACGACAGGCGTTATACGATATATTTCTTATACTATGTAATTAATTGTAATGCAACGCACAGATACAAACAAGTGAGCGTTAAGTCATTCAGATGATGTCAACGGACACTCCCCGTAAATAGCTACCCACATCGCTACCTGCTGGCCGCTGCCCACTTACCCTTATTAGATGACCTCAACTACATTTTTAGACTATATTTTTACAGCTAATAGCCAATAATGATTCGATCCGGTAGCAATGTTATTTTAGTTTATGTTCATTTAAGAATATTTTTATTACATATTTGTAAATAAGATTTTGTTGAGTTTTTTTTTATTGAATGCGGCTTTTCTGAGTGAAATATAAAGGAGAAGGGAACCTGAGAACCTAGTGTTAACACACTCCGTTCCCCACTTTCCGCCGAGTTGAGGCATTTTTTTGTGAGGTATGCTAGAAAACGACAAAAAATGTAGATACCCCGTTCTTCACTGTAAACTTTAGTTTAGTATAAAATATGTTTCACAATTAAACTAAGTCGTAGTTTGATTGCGTAAAATATACCTATATTCATCGTATACTCTGATTGCAATACGATGAGATCAATATTAATCAATTTATTCTAATCTATATATAAAAACGTGAAGGAAAAACTTTGGATTTCTTTTTACGAATATTACGCGGACGGAAGAGCATGAAACTCGGCACACTTACAGTTTATATAGCGAAGGAGTGCACAATGATTATATTTTCTATAAATAATACATAAAAATACATTAAATTAATAAAACAAATGTTACACACACTACCATGATTTCATATCCATGTTTATATAAAGTGATATATACGTCACTACGCAATGCGTTATTAACGCATTTACGGGAACACTGTTATATTCTAAAATGACGTACAAAAATTTTTTTTCAATCTACATAGATATGTCCTTTGCGTCTTTATTTTTTTCTTAAATATATAGCCATGTAATAATAAAGCAGTAACAATAAACACTTCTAACATCAGTATAGTGTTGAGAACTCGAAACTGTCACATAAATCTCAAACAATAGGTTTACAATTCTTGGTAATACAGTTAACATATTTAATACCAGTGCAATGTTAAGAAAGAAGCTCTATTTGTGTTTCATAAGCAGATAACACAGTAAAAACACGGTTTAGTATTTAAATATTTATGCTAAGTGTAAAAAACAAAGTTATTTCGAAAGTTTTTATTACGTGAGATCGATTTTCACGTGCAATTATGATCATGCGGACGATACGAATATTCGAGGTTACTGCAAACCAATCTATATACTTTTATTATATATTAAAGATCGGAATAAGAGATTACAGTGTGTCAGGACTTTTCTCTGGCATTAATCCAAGGAGGGAAGGGTGGCTAGCTAGCATGTAGCAATTCTCGTACATGGTCCTGGTTACTAATTTTGTATGGATAATATTTGCTATAAATAACATAATTAAAATACCGTCTAATAAATTCTAGTAGAATATTCAAACACGTAGAATTATTCTGCAAGGATAAATAGTTAAGAATGGAGTTTCTTATTGCATTCTAACTATAATTTTTTTACCAAACGTTTTCGTAGATGTATGAAAATTTCTTTAATATAATAAATTCTTACCAATTAAATATTTCATTTCGGAATTTTATCCTATAGGCCCATCCCACATAAGAAACACTCAATAAAGGAATAAAGAAATGTAGTAATAAAAAATAAAATATTGCAAAAGTATAGTGACAAGCTTGAATTATCCTCTTTATGGGTTTGATATAGAGATACTTCTATAGGGAGAGAACTAAAACTATTTCCAATAATTTGGATTGCTTATTAAGCATCATGAATTTTTATATTTCACATCTTTCGTATATGAAGACGGAGTGAGACTGAGTTATAGTGATTTAATACTCCGCTTTTTTTTTGCCTTCCAACAAAGCCTGATTAGTCATCATTTTTTGTCAATAAAAAAACAATATTACATACATATATTCATAGTTTCACGCTGTATCCCGCATATAGAAGGGTAGGCAGAGGGAACCTTGTGTTAAGACACTCCGTTCCCCACTTTCCGCCGAATTGAGGCATTGCGCGCTGAGGGGCGGAGTGCCTTGTTATCAAAGCCAAGAAATAAAAATTCCATTTCCTGGAGTGGGAATCGAACCCACAACCTGTTGCGTTTACAGTCGCACGCTTGTGCGTCTGCGCCACGACAGGACAAAAAAAAATTAAGTAAAAATTTTTCGATACAAGACAAGTCGCGATACACGACAGTTATATAATAATTTGAAAACAAAATATATAAAAGATAGTTTTATTGCAATATTAAACTAAGTTTTAACGACACAATAGCAGTTCGCTCAATTAATGTATCCTTTAACCCAAATAGCTACTCTCCTTGGTTTTCAGTTAACTGTTAGTTATCATTTGTCATTGACTTTTAATACAAATTCATCATAGTTTTACGTTCTGTATACATGTATACTACTGATATATACATAGTTATATACTATTTCATATTTTTATTTTCACATGTATTCTTAGCAGGTTGTGCAAAGTATTTCTAGAGTAGTAGAAGTAGTGTGAAAAGGAAATATTTAAAGTATAAAAACTGTCCCGTGTGGATATCGATCCACGACTTATGCTATAATATACATATATATATCGCATCTTTAAAATTATAGGGATCTAATCAAAAAAAACATGATTATGATTTTTTTGCCACATAAATTAAAAAAATATTTCTTTTCGAAAACCTTAAATGTACAAATCTATATTGACGTTTCCCAAAAATATATTTTTTAAATAGATCACCATAATTCTCAAGGTGCTATATAATCAGACCCTCGACTATTACACCACTACGGTCACTAAGATATCTTAAATTCAATGTTTATTTTGTTGGTACACTAAAACCTTTTGCCATTTGGCCTCGGTATTCTATTAAGACAAGTCAATTAAGGTTAAATTGTTTAAACATAACTTGTTGAAATTACAATTAAGTGTTTTAAAATTGACAACTCAATTAATAGAAATCACCTTTTGTATTGAGTAAGTATTCTATTATTGGTGAGATTTATTTAAGAAAATTGAAATCCTATTATTGTTAAGATATTGTGGGGAACGGAGTGTCTTAACACTAGGTTCCCTCTGCCTAACCTGCTATATGCGGGATACAGCGTGAAGCTATGTATGTATGTATATTTAAGACGTTATTTTTCCATTTAAAGCCACTATCTGACTAAGTATCCACATACTATCTAATTTAACAGAACCTTAACATAATAATGTGAACATCTAAAAATAAAGCTGCATTACTGCTGTACGCGTGGTTAATTATTCAAAATTAAAGTTAAATTTACTACCTATGTACAGATACATTCAAATTACGACACTATATCACCTAATATAACTATATAAAAAATATAAATATGACTCAAAAACCTCCTTATAAGAAACGTAAACATAAAGCCTAAATGTATGTATGTAATATATTAAATCTACAACGTAGTAGTCATCTAGCAAGTAAGACGTCATATTGTTGTACAATAATGTGTACAGAATTTGTTTACACCATAAAACGCATATGGCAGTTGATGGACATGCGCACTGATTACCGCTGTCAGTGACAATTCCGCCACATCAGATATTATCTGTTCTGTCACGCCCTTGAAGCTCTAGGGTGACAATATTAGCATATTTTAATATTGGACCGCCATCGAGGCGCTGGTAAGTTATCTTGTTGTACCAACGTTAGTCCTGGGTTCGATCTCCATTTGGGTAAATCTTTAAAAATATTTAAGTTTTCTAGATCTGATTAACATCAGTGTATTTCATCATTACGAAATTTCTCAACAATGGACATAAATTGAAGAACTTGCCTAATGCTCGCATTAGGCAAGTTAAAGAAAGATGACTATATGGAAATCTCCCAACGTTTCCACACAATGCTGTCTTAGGACATATAGGGACTCTTGGGTATAATCGAATTTTATACCTAGTTGGAAAGACAAACATTATAAATCATTATTTTGTAAAGGTTTAAAAGCCATTCGGAGGCCACGTGAGGACGGGGTACAAGGACAAGGACCTAGTATGCCCTTGTAGAGAAAACGAAACCGATAACCCACAATCTATTAAGTCAGAAATTGCAGATTCAAATAATGTAAAGAGAATGCTGTGTATATGCTGATATTCATTTAACGTGCCAATTCTTCTTACAAATGAAAAAAAAAACACCATGTATCAAAACATTAAATTCTCTCTAAGCATTCTTGTATCTAACTGTATGGTATAAGAATAATAAGTATAGATAAAATTGATGAATAAGTGTGAAACACACCATTATTTCAAAACACAAAGGTACACACATATCAAAAATCAAATATTCATTGAACGCTATTAACTAAAGGTTTACTGTATTATGACAGAACAATAAGCAGACTTTGTCGTCAACATATATGCTTGTAATTTTCCTACGCAAAATTTATATGTAAGTTAAAAATATACAAAACCTATATAAGATGTCCTCGGAACACTGTTTACAGATTTGGGTGAGAAGCTCAAACGAGTAGAGTAAATATGGTAGTAGGTAGTTTGTAAATGGCGTGTGAGATCACTTTTAGTACATTTTCGTCATATGACTAAAGTAATTTAATGAAACTCAATCTAATGGAAGTTAGTTAGCTAGTTACTTGATTTAATGAACTTTTAAATCTCTTAAATAAATTGATCGATTTATATAATTAATTACTTTGTTTGATACAAATGTATTTTGTCTTAAAATTGACTTAAAAGTTTTTGTTATTTTTTCATATTGAATTAGTTTAAGAAAATATATTTTGATGAAGATTAATAAAATAATTTTACTTTTTTACATTACATTCGCCTTTGTGCAAACTTAGATACTTCTACTCTTGTACAGTAGTAGTTCCTAATATTATTATCAAAAGGACTGCGCCAAGTCTATTAAAATATATGTACGTCTCTAGAATTTTTTAGCTATTTCGCCCCAACTGTGCCTTTGCCAAATTTTGTACGCCATATAGACATCCATTCATATATTACTACACAATAAGTCCACGCTCAAAGCAGATTACCGCACTAAAACTGCCCATTTGCTTGTTGATAAAACCTACTTTTTCTGGATTCTAACATTAATACGTTAATGGCCGTGTTTACTGATACAATAATTCATTGTGTGTACATCTTCACATACTTGTGATCTCATCTCACTTGTAATATGAATACAAATTGACTTAAACTCAACATCCTTTATATACGACGTATTGAAAGAAACTTGCGATATACGTGCAATTTGATCTTTTGTAGTGAATTGTAATAAAGTTGTGTGAAAAATCTCTTAATCGATTCGATCCCTGTGTCGGAAAGGTCAAACGCTTGAGGGAAACGAATAAGGAAAGCCAGGAGTTATATAACGAAACTGTCTGAATTTTTCTATCGTTATGACGTCATCGTTGCGTAGTTGAACCGGCTGTTTGGGATTGTTGTAGATTCAAATCTTTTTGGGGGAAAATTTATATTTACCTTGTAGGTTTTCATGTTCTGTTGAAACAAAGGGTGGCATTAAGTTTTTAATGCCTAGTAAGTAATGTCATTAAGAGCGGAATTAAACAATGGAAACTCGGAAAACTTAGTGAATTCTCACTAAAAAAAAACCAACATGAAAAATAAATAAAAACATATATAATTTTCGCAGGTTCATGGCCACTCGTGTGTATACATCTAGATGAGGTAATGATGATGTAAAGCGAAATATTTCCGGCCTTGACTCGCCTGCTGGATTACGCTTTGTTAGACGACAATTTACATATCCTACGCTACTCATTTACTTAAATTGAGTCTATTGAGGATCTGAATGTTTTAGGACCGTTGCCTGGATTATAGTTAGAATAAACACATAATAATAAAATTATTATTATAAGAATATGTACACTTTTTCATTTGTTATTAAAATATCATCAAGCGACATGTCGCATGTTTCTTAAGAAAAAAGAAGATTATTAAATAAAAAAAAAAACTTAAGTAAACAAACTATTTTACAGTTATTATCAATATAATTTAACCATAAATATTATAATTGAGACTACGTGACACAGTGGGATACTGCCTGACTGTAGACACGATTGGTTTTGGGTTCTATTCCTTTTCGGGGCAATGATTATATTTTATATTTAAAATATTTTTTTTTCTGGTAAGGTAAAACGTTGAGTTAAGCTACTTGACGTTCAATGTCTCGAATTCGGGCGAAAAGCGGCAAAGGGAGTGTCTTGTCACTAGATTATCTCTGACTCCTCTGCTATGCGACATAAAGCTTTAAGTTGCTTTTTCTTTTTTTAACAGCTAAACACATTTCCTAATTTAAATAAAATAATTAAGAAAGTTATATCTATAACTCAAAGTTATTAGTGTTATGTTTTAAACTCACTAATGTTTCCTCAAGGCCTCAGGGTGTGGATAAACAGCTAAATGACGTTAGCATATTAAAAGTTTATGTTTTAGAAGATATCGACGATATTCTGGGACTGAATATTACGAAACTGGGATCAGTTTTATTTAGGACATAAACATTGTATGTAGGCCGTTGAATACATCGATATGTTTCGCAGATTTCCACACAAACGACGACAAATTATATCATTTTTTAACGAATATTTGCACGTTTACGAATACTTATACTAAGTAATATTTTAAATTATACATGTAAAAATTAGAATTAAGTGCGACGATAATAGGTGCATGTGTGGTTGTTACACGTCGATATGTAAAGTGTTTTTAGTTAAAATTAAGTTATAATTACAATAGTTTTGATGTTTTGTCATATTTGATCAAATGTTCTTTAACACTACTGAATAAATTGTACAGTTAGTTTATAACTATTTCCGGTCAATTATGCTAAAACACCATAGAATTTATCTAAATTAACAAAAAATAAGTACCATCATCCGGCGACTTGAAGCATTGTAAACACGACACTTTCTTCTTCTTTTTCACTTTGACATCGTCCTTGTTGTGTTTCCCATTAACATTTTTCACATTGTCATGTTTTTTGTTTTTCTTGTTAGGATTTTTCACCACACCCATATTGTCATAGCACGAGGGCTGTTATTTGAATGTCGTATATAATTTAGGCGGCGACGTCGCGCGCTGCAGATGTACGTTCGTGAACTAGTGCCGGACTAGCAACGCTACTGCATTCGCGTGCGGGAAGGAAACGCTGGCAGGCAACAATGAGGACCGCTAATGAGCACTCGCGTACAGTTTGTGAGGCGCGAGGCGCGTGAGCTCACTCGCCCGCCAAATCGCCTGCCCGTTTGGGAATCAAGGCCAATACATGGATTTATATTCCGTCTGCGGTCGCTTCCCAAATAAAATGTTAACTTCTCCTAATTATTATTTCGGGAAGGCGCTCTAATGTGAAATTATGTGCACAGTTATATGATAGGCTCCGTATCTAGTGTCGGTCGGAAGAATTTTACGTAATTATACGCAAACACGGCTCGCGTTCTGCGGCTTTGTGGTTATATTGACATTGTTATACATTGGAACTAGTAAAAAGTCATGGTGGTTATACAGTCGGAAGGAAATTGCGATACAATCACAGCCATTAGTGGCGGCAGGTCACGCGTTTCGAATGTTAAGCGTAACAGAACGTGCGAATTTATGTAAATATTTGTAAAACACTGCATGGCACATATAAGTAACGGATTATTTGTTTTATAATAGACAAACATAAAAATGTCGAGGTTACAGAGGTTACTTTGTAAATATCAGAACATATGTTACAAAACAAAATGAGGCAGTACTTGACTTTGTTGTAACATTGAAGCTATAAAGTCATTATTAAATTTATGATAACATTACTTTTTATTGAACGAAGAAACATCTAATTTTAGAATAATAGGTCTAATTCAAAGGTTTGGTAGGTACCTAGAAGTAGTGTATAAAAATACATTTTCTATAACACGCCCTAATAGCTCAAGGACAGGAAAATCGTGACTGGCAGCGATTTCTCTTGTTAATTCGATAGAGTTGATAGCCTGTATATATGTATGTAATCCTTATATCTTATAAGATTGTTAAAACTTTGCCAATTTGTTTCTTTATACATATAGGTCAATTTAAAAAGATGAGTAAATAGTAAAAAAACGTGAATACCAATAAATATTATATGAATGTGAATTATAACGTTTTAGTTAAAATGAATGACTTGGAAAACGGAACTGCGTTTTCCCTTAAAGGCATATTACGGCCGTGTTCAGGTCGGACCCGATGGGGCTCCCAAATGGCCTGTAAACAACTACAACATAATCTCTTAAAATTTGTTTTACATTCGAACTAGACCCCAAATTCGCGTATACCCAAGGGTCCTAACATGCCCTAACAAAATGTACTTACAACTTATTTATTTCCACGCATCTTGCTCATTTTTAGGAATGAACAAAACTAATGTAATAGGTAGATAAGGTGACTGTTATGTTTATTGCTTGCGTATTAAGAGACTTTGCATGCTGAGTGAAATGAAACTTCCAGCGCGCTTCATCTAAACATCTCAATCGTGAAAACTCGGGAAAACCAGGAAAATATTTCAATCATAAACATTTCTCTAAGTGGTACTTAGTGGCCAGAGTCGACTATGCATGCCTTCTATTATAAAAGCATTTGTAAGCTTTCAAGCTTTAAGGATGTAATTTAAGGGCTATTGCGAGTACAACATGACATGGTCAAGAGCAACCGCTTTGTAATGGAATAAAAAATTGAATAACACTAAGTAGTGTCATGTGTGACATTCGTTAACACGATTTATTGTCTTGTATGAATAGTTTTTAATGACACGAGAAAATAAATTGTATTCAATTAAACATAAAGTTTGTAACAAAAAACAAAAGTTTTATATATAATAAAAGATTTTTAAGTAATCGATATCC
Source organism: Philaethria dido (assembly GCA_033558755.1). NCBI lineage: Eukaryota > Metazoa > Arthropoda > Insecta > Lepidoptera > Nymphalidae > Philaethria > Philaethria dido. Next base: position 1,365,332 of record JAKGSA010000649.1, read on the forward strand.
TTTGCTTGATATAAATAGTATGCCCTAATAAGGTCTTAGGCCGAACTATTAGTTCGATCGGAGTACTATGATATACAGTTGGGCATCGGATTGTAAAGCACAAATTAAAAAATAGCAAAGTAAATTTAAAGAAGAAAGCCAAGGGGCTCTTTTTTAAGTATTTTCTCAATATCGTGATTGTCCAAGTAATACAATGATAACATTGTATCATCATCAGATCCAAACTATCATGCAATTTGGACGGTCAAAAGTGGGTCAAAATAGCGCTGCAAGATTTTCTTACATGCCGTTAATACAGGCGAAGCTAATAAAAGCGTGTTGAAAGACACAGATTGTTTGTGTTTGAAAATAAACTAATCAAAGTACTAATACAGGTAATATTAAATATTACTATTTCTTCTATGTTTTCTTCTGTTTTACTCTAGTGTACCTTAAGCATTATTTGTTTGGTAAAAAATTGTAATGGAACACCATTTTACACTATAGTTTTGGAGAATCGAGAGGGTTTTGAACTGATAACCATCACAATAACAGTACCACTAAGGTGAATTTTCAAAATATTTAAAATTAAAAAGTATATAAATAAACATGACATCAATATATTTAAAACATCAAGGACAAACCTCGATTATGTTACGCTTCATATAAGACTCGACGGTGAAACTTCCGTAGCCTTAGTTTATCCAAGTTAAATGTAAACAATCATACTAATCGTGACGATAAACTTTCAATCCTTTTTTTTTTCGGAAATAATAAGGTGTATTAATTTTCGTATAGTAAAAGTTATTCGGAGATGAAGCGAATAAATGCCAATATTTTTCATAATATAATTTCTATTTACATAATATATGAATGCGGGAACGGAATTGTTGAAAGAGAACGGACTGTTTAAACACTAGGTTCTCAGGTTCCCTCTGCCTACCCTGCTATATGCGGGATAGAGCGTAAAGCAAAAAAAAAACCATTTATAAACGTTACTAAGGCAACTTCTATTTTACGCGTCAACGAGGTTATTAATACTATAAAACAATACAATTGAACACTTTTTTTGAATCGAAATATTTTTTATGTCATTCGTCTTACATATAATTATTTGAAACGATTTTGCGGACCCTATTTATTATACAGGTAACAATGAATTAAATTGAATCAAAATACGTCAAAAGGTTAACGGCAGGTACTAGATTTAGATTTCAGATTAGGTAAAGCTAAACTTTTAGACAATTTTTTGTCTATTGTCTGGCTTTGAACAAGGATTGAGTCGATGATATAGCGAGTTTGATATCCGACCGAGTCGAATGATTATAATGACCATAAAAGCTTTTCAACCTTCACTTGCAACAAATAATCGGTCATAAAGTTTTTCAAGAAGAACCTTCGAAAAAGTTTCTTTTTTAAGCGCAAATAAGTGTAGCAAGTAACATTACTTTTTCCACGCAAAAGCCTTCCCTTATACTTGAAAGTGAGGAGCTTAACCTACTGCACCAAATGCAGGTTGGCGTACGTGTCAGGACAGATGTTTAGGTATAGAACACAAATATACGACATAATACCTAAATAAAACATAAACGACACGTAAATAATACATTTTTTTTTTATAAACAAAGACAATATTATAATCTTCAAATATTATAATTGCGCTTAAAGTAAAATTATTACGAATCATTCAAAAATTACTAGTCAGGTCGTAACGAAGTGTATGCCCATTGTCAATTAAATTTAAATGAATCACACCTGAAGCACTAGCTAGCATATAAAAAAAGTTATCAAATTTGGATAGTATTTTTTTTAGCTTCACGGTAGGCAGATGGAACTAGAGAACCTAGTGTTAAGACATTTCGTCCGCTTTTAACATTTCCGTTCCCCACTTTCCGCCGAATTGAGGCATTGCTGACTGGCACTCAGCACAACAAGGCAAACCGCGGCGCTGAGCCTAGTGAAATTTTATGCGGTAACACACATGAGAAATGAAAACACAGTAGAATTGAGAACCTTCTCTTTTTTTGTAGTTGGTAAAAAGTAGGTATATACATAAGAATAACTCAATGGTTGTGGATCTGATTTCCTGTCAATAGAATGCTTGAAATATTTTCGTTTGCGTAGTTTAATAAGACAAAGTTCTGCCGCCTGACACACATTGTTAATGAACGGAACCATCCATTTATTACGTTACGACGATTAAAGGGGGGGCAAGGGGTGGCGTTGTGCCTACATCTTACTTTTTTTACCTGAAAGGGTTCTCAATTCGACTATATTTTTTTGTTGATGTATGTTACCGTGCAAGGTATGTAATGTTCACTCGGTGAACCAATGTAAATTTTTTATGTGATAGCTACAGCTTCTGATGTTTTGTGATTGTTTCCATTTAAATTTAGTTAAGATATGACAAGTAGTTTCTGAGTTATTCGTAATAACAATACTTTTTAATGTATTTTGTTTAATGTCAGTTTTTTTTATTAAAATTTTAATTATTCTTACAGTGAATATTATTTTTATACATCTTTGAGAAGTCTCAAAAAATGTATCTGGCACGATACAAGAGTTACATATACTATACATGATATGATGTAAATACTTACTCATAGGTACTTCCATCAGTTTTTACGCGCATTAGGCATGTACTAAATGCGTGCCAACTTTGCGAGGTTTCCTCTGGCATCAATAAGCGTTATAAATAGTGTACTCGCCACTATATATAGTAGAATGCTATTATGTTGTTTGTAAACAGTAGGCAGTGCGCATAGTTAAGCTAAACTTAATGGCCAAAACTAATCGGAAGCAGAATAAATCAAGAAGGAAATTGAAATATTGTATAAACGAATTTAAGTATTAGTGTTTTGCGTGCGTGTTTATACATTTTAGGGTAGATATAGAGAGAGTGGACTTTTTTTTTATGGATAACGGATGGCAAACGAGCAGAAGGACCACCTGATGGTAAGTGGCTACCTTCGCCCATAGACATCTACAACACCAGAGGAGATGTAAATGCGTTGCCTACCTATACGATACAGATGGAAGGACAGGACAATGTAGTAGTCCGCTATCGGAACCACTACCACCACTATCTGGGGAAAGGATGGGGTGGGATAGGGGAAAACCTGGCTTACATGCAATCGAACCGGAACACATCATTAGATATATGGCGCTTCGTCTTTGACATGATAGTAGTCGCGAGCCAGTCGGAGGACGAACTTCCTACCACCAAACAAGACTGATCCATCAGTGAAAAATTTCGCTACTTTTAGCTCAAATTGTTTGTATTAAAAAAAAATGGTGTTACAGTCATTTATAATACCTATAGATTCGAACCCGAGCTTTTTGGAATTTGTATTATACAAGCGTTCTAGCCAATTAAGCTATACATTCTTATCGATCCACGTCGAAATTCTTATACTAACACTTGTTACTTAGTTTTTTGTGTTTATAAAATATTTTCGTTACCCTAAGTGTGTGAATAACGTTTTATAAAATACCTTAGTTGTTTTTTTATAAAATATTACAATTAACTAAATCTTCCTTAATTTCAATTCAATTAACGCCTGTCGCGGCGCAGAGGCACGAGTAAGCGCGACAGGTTGTGGGTTCGATTCCCACACCAGGAAATGTAAAAGCTTAGTATTTTCATGGCTGGATTTGGTAAGCGCGGCATTGAGTTCCGCCACTCAGCAAGCAATGCCTCAATTCGGCGGAAAGTGGGTAACGTCTTGACATTAGGTTTTCAGGTTTTCTCCCTCTGCCTACCCTGCTATATGCGGAATACAGTGTGAAGCTAAAAAAAGATAAAGGAATTATTGCATTTCCATTAAAAAACTTGTGACCATATTTCAATATCAATTTATAAAAACCTTTAACTTGCGTATATGTAAATATAAAGTGATTTCAAACGTCATTACGCTTGATATGTTTCTAATGTAAGCGCATTTGGAAGTTATCCAATATATATTTTATGATCAGCATCATAAACTATATTTCTTTTATAATTATGTGTAAACGTTATTAATTCGTATATTTTATATCTGTTTCTTTTCAATTCTCCCATGTTTTTTTTAATATGATAAAGGTTGCATAAATTATATCTTCGGCACGTTTTCATCTGTTTAGTACAGTACATTGCTGTATGTCTCTCCTTACGTACACCTGGTAAAAAGCATCGATATTTAAAATATAACTCCCTCCAATAATACAATTAACTCTACTATTATCTCTCTGACTATCTTTCAATGACAAATATCAAGAACTATCTCGTAGTTACATATTAGAACATAGAGACATATTAGAACTTGCCTACATCGGACACATCGATTCCTACGTACATTATTGAATGGACATAAATTTATATTTCAATACTATATAAAGTATTTTCGTATATCTCTTTTTAACCAATCAATATAGATTGGTCTATATATAAAATGTCTAAAAGACAAACTTCATTCAGTCTCAATCTTTAATTCAACCTACACGCAGTAACGCATTAGATACGCTTGATTTAGCTTCTCTACGATTTGCTTCCGTGCCAAACCAATGTCAGGGCCTAATTTGTAATTATTTGTTATACAATACTGCTATTAACTAATAATAATGATTCTAAATTGATAATTGTTTAGAATCAATTATTTTTTTACAAATTTTGAGTAGTCAGAACCTAGTGTCAAGAACTTGCATTCGCCACAACGCAAAAGCAGAAGCAGGAGCGAAAAAAACTAAAATAATTTAAATATGATAACTCTAACGAGTGGAGTTGGACCAACGGCCAATAGTGCTTGCAGATAGACGCTTCACTACGCCACAATGGTTTATTGCTCTTTATTTATTAGTGAAATATATATAAATGTTATAAAATTATATAAATTATTAATTTAAAATTTCTGCCATTATTAAAACCTGCCCGTTTAGAAAACCACTCGTGTCGCCATCTACCGGCAACAACTGCAGATAAAGTTGCTCTATTACTCGAATGAAACATAGAGGGCGTTTTAAAAATGTATATAATATTTATGATACTATATCATAAAATAGAAATTATAATATAATTATTTTTTATTTTAAACCTTTACAGTTTTCTCAATGCCTTTTGAACATATTTACTTAAACCTTATATTTATAATAAAATATCATTATCTTACAAATAATTTAAGCATGTAATTTTTGCTAATCATAAAAAGATATAAATTTAGATTTTATGCTATAAATGTGGGGTTAAGCATTTCTCTTTTTGAAAAAAAAAGGAAGAGTTCCTTAATTCAATTGCATTTTTTTATTTAATATAACTTTTTACTGAGTTAACCAATATTCACGTTTTTTTAAAAGGTAAATAGTGCTTTTGATATTAGTAGTCTCATTAAAAATTAGTTAAGATCAGACGAGTAGTTTTTGAATTAATTGTAATAATTGAATTTTGAAGTGCATTTTAATTGAAGTCAGTTTTATTTTCTGTTTTAATCTTAATTATAATCAAATCTTAGTTTTGCTTCAATACTTTGGTTTGACTTTCATGTCTTAAGACGCTATGTATATATCTCTCAATATTACCCATTTTCTATGATGTTAACGTATCATATAGCAACAATAATAATAAAATGTACAATTAACTGATATGTACAATTTACTTTATATTTAGAAATGAACTGAAAATATCTATATCTCTAACACCATCATGGCTTAGTTGGGAAGATTCTGGCTATATCTGATTCAAATTCTACTTGGGGGCAAATTTGTTTATTAATTTGTTTCTATATATTTAAAATGGGCAGAAAATGTAAAACAAAGTTTATCATTACGCTCTAGATACGCAAACAAATTGTAATTTAATTGTAAAATTATACAGTTTCGATAACTTGCTATAATTAGGTGTATATAAGTTAGATATAATGTTATAATACGATCTGTTACGCCCCTCGGGCATCACGCGAATAGATTACGAATGAGGACAAATATTATTACAATTCAATGAACACAAGTAATAACACATAGTATACTAAACATTTTTTTCATATAATGAGACCTTTGCTTTCAGCGATTTTTAGACATATTAAATGAAACTATTTTAACCGGATTAATCGCGTATATTTTAGCATTCGGAGATAGATTTTGGAAACCAGACGTTTCGAACAAAATGTACAGTAGTTCGTGGTCACAAGTTTTTATATTAAAATAATTCGGTTAAAATTGTTTGATTTAATATTTTTCCATATAAATTTGTAATGGAAGTAAGTAGTATTAAAAAAATGTAAAATTTAACAAACTTTTGAGTTTGTCACTAAGGTAAACAACCCAACAAATATTTCAAGGCTTAATCATCTTGCGCTCTGTACATTTTTTTCTTACACCACTTTATTTGATATTCAAAAATACAATTTATATAATTAGTCGATCTGTTGACGCGTAAAATATATTGCTTTAACAATGTGTACGTTGAGAACGGATTAAAGAAAAATGGATCAAAGGTATGGTAGTATATATAATATTAAATGTGTCTACATATGCACTACTATGACCACGGACTACTATAGTGTTCGAAACGTCGGGTTTCCAAAGGTATATCCAAATACTAAAATATACGCGATTAATCCGGTTAAAAGTGTTTTATTTAATATATATAAAAATCGCGAATATCAAAAATCTCGTTATAGTATATATAATATTTATTTTCATTAATTTAATGAACGGAATTGTTGAAAGAGAATGAAGTGTCTTAACACTAGGCTCTCTGGTTCCCTCTGCCTACCCCGCTCTATGCGGGATAAAGCGTGAAGTTAAAAAAAATATATATATATATATATATATATATATATATATATATATATATATAAAAAATGTATTTCTAAAGCATTATTATAAAATAGTAGCATTACCAACTTACAAACTCTTTGGTCTACATACTTTCTTGAAAATTGGACCAATGTTTTTTTACGCCATATATGACATCCGGTCATAGTTGTAATAAGTATAATTTTGTTTTAAAAGTAGTTGAGTATTATTACGGTATGTTTATAAATAGAAAAACTTATGTAAATACAACCTTGTTAATAGTTACGGGTAGAGCAACCTTACTAATTGTCCCCGATAGATGTCCTACTTTATAAATATCTGACATTAATTCTGGGTGCATTTTACTTTAAGTAACTTATAATTTAATATAAAAAAAATCATTTAACTTGTTTGCAATTAGCGAAATTAACAATTTTAATAATAAGTGGAACTGGATTGGCCATACTCTCCGTTGGGGCCCAGACCATATACCTAATCAGGCGATGGAATATTAAAAGCGATGCCCAAGATCGATCGCAATGGAGAGTCACTGTGGACGCCCTTTGCCCCAGCTTGGGGACGTAGGAACATAAGTAGTAGTAATAAGCCTGTGATGAATAAATAAAATTATTCTTCAAATTTTCTTTTCGAAGTCAAATCATATGGCCTGTCATAGCGCAGAGAGAAACTGTCAATGCGAGAGGTCGTGTATTCGATTCCCACGCTAGGATATAAAAATATTAAATAATATTTTCATTTCCTCGCTCTGGTAACAAGGCAAAGCGCGGCGTTGACTTCCGCCACCCAGCACGCAATGCTTCAACCCGGCGGTAAGTGGAGAGTGATAAGGTTAAAAGAGAGTGGAGTGTCTTAATATTAGATACTCTAGTTCCCTCTCCCTACCCTACTATGTGCGGGATATAGTGTGAAGCTAAAGAAAAAGTCAAAACGTTTTAAACAAAAAGTGAAAAAATGACATAATTTATAGTTAATTTTCAGGAAATTAATTAATTATTATATGTAATACTTAAAGTCTGTTGATCTCTAGCATATTTGAGTGACGATTATAATTTTAGAACACTATCTTAATATAAATTAGGTACTTACTACATATTACAAACTGCCACGCTCTACTGAATAGTACGCAGGCTACAGCGTACGCTGTACGCGTACATTATAAAACTATTATACTGACAACTTTTACATAACTATACCATCATTTTAATACAGAGACGTGTTAATAAAATAAAATAATTTAAATTTATAAAAAATATTGTTAACTAAAACAAACATCGTGCAGGAATTAAGTATAACTACATTTAATATATATACATACATATACTTTAAAACAAGACTAGTTTTGGTCGCACATTTAGCCGTTTTATTTTATACTAATAAGTGTCTTAAATTAATTTAAAAAAATATACATATCTTAAAACGCCTGTAGTGGCACACAGGCACAAGCGTGCGACTGTCAACGCAACAGGTTGTGTGTTCGATTCCCACTCCAGGAAATGTAAAAGTTTAGTATTTTCATTTCCTGGGTTTGGTAACAAGGTTAGCGCGGCGTTTGAGTTCCGCCACTCAGCACGCAATACCTCAATTATGCGGAAAATGGGGAACGGAGTGTCTTAACACTAGATTCCCTCTGCCTACCCTGCTATATGCGGGATACAGCGTGAAGCTATGTATGTATGTATGTAAATATATTAATATTACTTAAACGTTGTTTATTGCTTAGCTAATGTAAAAGAAACACCAAGGGAAAATCACCATGACATAAGCTAAGTGAGAGCGGCTGACTAGTACTTAGTAGTTACCGAAGTAAACATTTACTCTGACACACAGTCAATAACTAAAGAGTCGGTGAGTTTAATTAACTCCATTAGCGGAAGTATTCGATGGGACGTCGTCAATTAAAGATGCAATTAAGTTCATTCATTATCTGTTCACTTCTCTAATAAAATTGGAAAAACATGTTTCATAATATTTAAGTTATTCACAAAATTAGCATAACATTTCGAAGGACTTTAAGCTGCGAAAATTATGATATTGCACGTTTTACATCATTATTAGAAATATTTTTAATACTATTGTTTTAGAAAGATAAAGATAAAATAATCATTATAGAGAGTGACTGTTTGGCAACAGTTACTATTTATAGACTACAGGCCCATGTTGAAAAAATTATAGGTCATTTGAACCACCAAGTGACCTATCTAGAACGATATAAGAGCATAAAATAATAAGATTCAGCACTATGCCGTCACTTGTTGGCTGTCCAACTAAGTGCAGGTGAGAATTCAAAAGTACAGGTAGAGTGAGTACATTTTGGTCATATATTTTTGTACGGCATTCTTACCACCGATAGATCCATTAAAAATAATAAGAAAATGCGCAGTGCCGTAAAAAAATGGTGCGCCACAAAGTCGGAATTTTTTTATTTTCCGTAAAATACTAAGGTAAATTTGGTCATTTGATTTTGTGCAATGCTTGCCTGCTGCTTCTGATCCATTATTCCGCAACGCAATTTTATTACTTGTATTAGAATATTCCTATTATTAAAGTATGGTTCACATACTTTATAAATAATTTGTTCATCAGTTCAATGATGTAATACATTTTTCGCACGTGTTAAAATAAATAAACATGACGATATAAAAAAAAAAAACGAAGTAAATCATTTTCAATATGATTCATTCAATTGAAAAAAAATAACTTCCTTGAAAAGGATAAATTACATCATCAAAATAATAGACCAATCAGAGTGTTTTGTTATTCTTGTTACAATTATCATCAACAAACCTTGAACCATTAGCATGCTATAATAACGACCCAAATAACTATAAGAACGCTGATTCACTATGTTTCGTAAATAACATAATAACTAATATTTTATTATGTAGTTTTAATAAACGAATACGATGAAATCGAAAGTAGATAGGTACATTATTATTTGTATGTATTTATGTATTTGTATGTATGTAGGACACACGTCGCTATTCAGATCCTAGACTAAGCAAATGCTAAACTTACAAACAGATATTATTATCATAATTTTTTCTTTATAGATATGGAGTCAATATAGAAAATGAAAGTTTGTTAGTAGTATTCCTGTCAATTGAAAATGATGCTGTTAAATTTTAACCAAGCATTTCATCATAATAATTAAATTTATACCCTTGTCAGTTTCATTAACTTAGCTTTAATAGAGAAACTCTGTCACCTAATATTTTTTTTATTTAATTAAAAATCTAGACTTCCCTAATCCCAAAGTCTTACGTTAAGTTAAGCAGCTAATAAATTAACGTATCTAAGGTTTCTACAAGGCGGTAAGGCACAAACCAGACACGGTGGTCATGGAATTCGATACTATATACGCAAAGTTGCGGACGCAAAAAGGAAATGCGGTGAAACTGAAACAGGATCTGAAATCTATACATCGTGCGATATTTGACTTGACATGTTCTTGCATAAATTTTGATTTTAACGTCTTATAATGAGTAGTTTGTATTTAAGATATTTAAGAGGTACTCTACCAATTATGCTATCCAAAGGATGACTATGTGGATTTTGTATACGTTAACGAGTTGCAGTTAAAAATATTTTTTTATATAATTAACTTTCAAGACAATTCCAGTTCTAATTTGTTATATTTAAAAAAATATTCCTGACATTTTTTTTAATTCAATACAATTGTGGCGTATACTTTAAATATTAAATATACACAAAACACTTAAAAAAAGTGTTTGTTTTTGTTATTTGGTAGCTGTAAAGTAATATTGTCAAAATATCAGTCTTCTGTTTCTATGTTCTTTTAACTGAACTACTATTTAATACTGCATTATCGCCGGGTAGTACCTTCAGCGATCACGCTATGAGAATAATGAATTTGAGGTCGTCATGAAATGCCTTTCGTTGCATTCGTTATAGACCTATATACCTACTTACTTCCTACATTAGATACAAAAATATTTTTCGACTACAGTCAACAAGGACAGATGTTAAAATTTAATTTGATTTTTTGAGCATTGTTCCAAGAATTTTATTTTCCCTAAAAACAAAAATACATTTTATGTCAAGCAATTAAAAGTTAAATGAGTTAAGTTTGTTTACAAAGTAGTAATAAAAGGTAGTAAATATATTATAGCCGTGTCTAAGCCGTGTACACTTGTTTAGACCGTTTAAAATTAAGCCATTTTGCACACGACGTCGTTAGCGATTACATATGATAAAGAAATAAGAAATGCAAGCGACCACTAAGGTAACTTTTATGTGTGACTTATATTTAAAACTCTTTTTATTCGCTATTTACAATCACTTGTGATCATCAAGTAATATTCTATCTTTGTACCAAAAAATAACAAAAATAATTTTGATTGATTAATTGTACAACATTCATGTATCCGCTCATTTATATATTAATATGCAAAGAAAAAACTTAAGACCCATTTTTGCGGAAATTTTTCCTAACGGAGAAAACGTGGTTTACTTAAACTATATAGAGAAGTGCGGAAATACATTAAAAGAATAAAATAGATATAACTATATATACACAATAAATTGTGTTTGTATGACGCATTTGTTTAAAGTGATAAGCACGTTGCTATGGTAACTCATATTTTACGCTTTAACGGATCCTCTAGTATACATTTTTTGATCTAAACATTTTATTTCCTAGGCCAAAAAGTATAGTATGATTATTATTATAATACATATATTTTATCCTCGTAGAGTTGTTTAACCTTCAGGAATTTCGTTGATTATATCGCCATTTTGCCATGACTGTCAATATTATCACCATTCGAATATAATTTTGTCTGGTATAATTTTGTACAACACATAATAACTCGCCTAGTTCCCACATACCGCACTTAAAAAAACAACTATTACGCAATTTTAAATTACTAAACCCAGAAAATAAACGGTTAACCGAATCAAAGCCAAGTAGAGGAAATAGATAATAAAATATGTTGTAACAAAGCGTGTTTATTATAATAATAGTATGAGAACGTTAATGTTGCTGACAGATAATATAATATATATATTTTTTTAAGTTTCACACTGTATCCTGCACATAGCAGGGTAGGCAGAGGGAACCAGAGAGCCTAGTGTTAAGACACTCCATTCTCTTTTAACAATTCCGTACATATATGATTTTTTAAAGGTTATTATATAGTCAAAATCAAAAGTATTGAACGAACATAGTAAATAGTAAAAAAAGGATTTAACTTAGTTAAAATTACATGTTGAGTCACAAAATTATAAGTAAATGATTTTTACAGCAACATTACGAAAATTAAATAAAAACTAACTTGGAATTTTTAAACGTATTGTTGGTTAAAATTTTACAATCGGTTGCAATGAAAAGTCCTTAGAGATTTAAACTTTTTCTTACATATCCACCAAGGGTAGTAAACAAAAATCTCGACGGACAAAACTTTCGATTAAAAAAACCGCAATTAAGTAGGTCCTTTTGAAAATTGCCATACCACAAACAGATAACTTACAACAGGTAAAGATAGCTTACGTTTGCGAGGTAGCTTCAAAAATATGTGTCATTGACAACATTCCATGTTTTTTTCTTGTATAGCAACATAGTCAAGGAGAACCTAGTCATGTCATGCCGTTTTCATTATCTAAATCTATCTTGTCCGAATTCGAGATATTATGATGTTGAGTTCCGCTACCCAACAGATCAACACCACGCTTCGTCTTGCCAGAAAACAGAAGTAAGGATTATAACTTAAAAATATAATCATTCATAGTGGATATCGAACCCACAATCAATCGTTCTTACAATCTTACCTTTATTTTTATATTTTAGTGGGAAATTAAAGAAATAAAACTTATTAAGTTGAAGAAATTTACTTTACTAATTATTAAATATATGCACAAGTATGTATGTATAATATATGCGCCGCAAACAATCATATTTGCTTGATTAAACAAACTATTGGCATTTCACGCATTCTGAATCATTGGGAACATAAAACATCTGTTGAATCATTGTGTTTATTTGAAGGTCGCTATTGGATAAAAATATTTTAATATTTTTGGTAAGGACGAGAGATCACTAGGTTCTCTCTCCCTTCCCTATATGATGCAGAAGAAAAATGTGCAGGTAAAAGAAATTAAAAAAGTACTTTTTTCATTTCCTAATAATTTTTATACCTTCAAAAAAGATACACTTTTTATATACTTATGTATCTATAATTTTAAGTATATTTATATGTATTATGTAGGTGTATCATTGTTAACGTAATAAATACATATTACAAATATTGTACCCGAATCGCTTCTTTTCGCTTTTAACTTTCCCTGAAATCTTTGAATGTGATCAAAGGTTTCTGAAAGAGTTTCTTCTAAGAATAAGTTATTCTTTGTCTATAGAAAAAATCTATATTTTTTCTTTCAATATATATTTTCTAATCTTTTGCTTTGTAATATAAAAAAAAATTAAAACAATACCGAGTAATCTAGTTACAGTTAAACGTTTTGTTCACTTCAGTCCGGAATGTTCAATTCGACACCTCACAAGATCGATTGGAAACCGTCATTAGTTATGGCATGGAACAAAAGTATTCCGTTTGATATTCAAGCAAAGAAATTTAAAAGTATTTACGTAAGTTAGTTAACGGTTTATTTGTGAATTGTGATACAAGTGAAACCTTCGGTTCAAACTCGCAGCCTACATCCAGCGAAACAGGTTCCTGTGGATAGATAACGTACGATGGCATCAACGCGAAATGTTCTATCACGCTAATGTGTCATGTCTGATTTAGGGAGAATGGATCATAGTCGCGTGCGCACGAACATTCCACCGTACAAAAACACGCGTAAAGGACTGAGGTCAGACCTCTTACATCACCGCACAGTTGAAATCATCGCTATCGAAAATCATAAAGACATAAAGGTCGCATAATAATATTTTCGATGCCAGTACATACATAAACATGAGCTTGTGGCTATTGTGAGACGCGTATTTCGACAAGTTTCAAGTATCAAACGTATGGCGACTTATTGCTTCATTGTTTGAACTAATTTATATTTTATTGAAATAAATTCGTTGGATTCTAATTCGTGTATATGGAAAAAGTATGAATTAGTGCGTTACCATAAGTTGAGTCATGGCTAGGACTATAGCTATGTATAGAAATGGCATGTGTCACAGATAGCTGTTGACCAACCAATAGGTATGCAGCTCTTGGGGCATAAGCCCATTAAAGTAGACACATCTAATACGAAAATATATCTGAGGTGGTGTATATATAAAAGTGCAGAAAAATATTTTTATCCAGCAAACATTTACAAGCATATTTTGCATATGGCAATGGCCTAAATTAAAGGTCGTATGAAAAACGGAGCGTAATGTCAATGTTATCATGTACAAAATAAATATTATTATGTCATCTAATTTATTTATATTAAGTAGGCAATGTTGCTAAAATTGTAAATAATATTATATGAAATGGAAATTGAAATCAATTCTTGATTTGTGAGATCTCAAACAAAACAGAAAATGAAATTTAGTAATAAACTTTGATTTTAAAAGTAAATTAGTTTGTAATTTCATAAATAAACCATTGTATAGTAATGTTCAAAATTTGATTTGTTTCATATAACTACCATTAGGTACTAAAGTCTGGACAAGCCGAATACAAAAATAACCTTCATTTACGTTATACGGGGCGCAAACTTAAATTCCTGCCAATAATACGTTTTGGCGGAATGCCGAGTGCCAAAATCACATAAACTATGAAAAAAATATGAAACAAAACTTATATTGTACATACATATATGGATGAACGTACCAATTCAAAACTTAGTTTCCGTTATTGTGTCAGTATGCCGGCGGCTTTCTTCACAACGCACTGTTTGTATCACTGATGGAACAAAGGAACCATTTACAAAATCACAGTTACATCACCGAGAATTCGCGGAAATTAGCAAGTTTACTGCACTTGAAGCAATTAGCGGCCGACTCAAAATTGACAGTGGAACTGGAAGTACGGCCGATTAGACACTACACTACAAATGTTTGTTATGTTTAATTGCTTACTTTGATATTAATATTAAATTGTTTATTAAAAATAATTGGTTAATTGAATAGCGTGGTCGTGATAAACGCTAAGAGGTCGCGACGCAACTGCCCGCCGCTGTATCATTGACGCGCCGTTTCACGTGCGTTGAGCGTTCACATGCAAAAACTTTTACATAGAGCTTAAACTCTATTAGAATACTAAACTACGCATTTTAGCGCGTATGTCACATTTTCGCGAATGCCAGCACGATATCTAAATAGTTATAAGATACACAAGTAGGGACGTGAACTATCGTGTGATTTTTACAAAGATTTCTATTTGTACAACCTGTCGTTCTGAAAACAGGATCGGATCAGTCGTACTGCCATTCCTAATAAGACGACGATACGTGCGAAACTTGTTCGAACCACTTTTTTGTTGACAGGCAATGAAATATCTTAGTGTAAAAGCAAAAAATAGCTTTTTCTTATACCTTTTTGATCGTTTTCAATGAAATTAATCATACGTTAACGGCTATTTAAGATTGTTAATGGAAAAATACAAAACATACTAAAATGAAATATTTGCAGGGTTTTTTTATTATTTCTTACAATTAATATGTGTTTTAATTTAAAAGGCATGATGTAAACGGTAAGAGTAGTTGTTGTGAAAGATACAACTGGACGTTATCTGCTAATAAGGCGAGATAAGATGTTAGGTAATGCACACATGTTAATCCATATCGGATAAACGGAGTTAGCGGTAGAGCCAGAAGGCTAGCAAAAAATATTTTTGTATATAACTCGCTTTTATTGAAAATTACTGTTTTGAAATCATAACTGATTATATTCATAAATAAAATATTATAAATTCTTGTTGTAATGCCTTTTGCTAATGAAATAGGTTATTTAATGAAAAATATTATGTTCAATATATATAATAAAAATCCTAAAAATACAACATCACCACTCTTGTCTTAATTACTTAAATAAAATTATATACAATAATCCATCTCTAATCAAAGTATGTACTTGCAAAGTAGTTGAACAAGTGTAAATCAAAAGTCCACGAAAATTTCATTAATATGTGTAATAATAGAGATTATTTATATATATGGTCTAATTATGAGTACATAGAAATTATTTTAATACATACGAGATTCGTACATAATTTATATTTAACAACTTGTTAGTAATTACATTTTACGAATACGTTTACATAATTATATTATCTGATACATAAGTAAATAACGGTTTTAATTTTATGTTTTTAAGTAATTATTTCAATTGAGATTTTTTATTACTTTATTAACATATTTTTTATTTTTTGTTTTCACTCAATTTTTCTAGTTAATTTTTTTATTCATTTTATTATAATAGAAACAATACTCTTGTAAAAAGCCATTTCTACCCCTTTTTAATTTCTATATATTCCATAGATATAAATATAAAACAACAAACTTACGAGTTGATCCGCTAAATTCAGAGTCGATGACGTCAGTCTCACCTATACAGTATACGGGGCTCGCCTCACAAGCTATTATTTATAAACACATACGATACAAGTATTTTCAAAACGGAACTATGCTTGAGTTATTCGATTCATGGAATTTGAACTTGGTTACTGTGAAATAGCCATTATTACTCATTTAGGTTACACAGTAGCTACTGTTCTGTAAACATCATTTATGTTACTACCATATATGGGTTACTACTCAAATATTTAAACTGTATGTATGTATATTCGCAATAATAAATATTTCCTTTTAGTTTAATTTTAGAAATATAAATAATTTTAAGCTAAATAAAGGTATATTATTATAATAACTTATGTTAGAATTCATGCCCCACGTCATTCTCACATACCATGAATCCATGGCCATTATGTAGAGTACATGCATAATTAAAATTTACTACGCAAAGAATAAAAGTAAAAAAGATGTTCCATATCGCTGCACTCCCCTACGTGCCGTCATTTAGTAACTATAATTTAAATCAAGATCAAGATCGTTTTGTCATTATCTTTTACATCATAATTGGCCTGTAATTTGCTGCGCTTGCGCATGTATGGGAACAGCCAGCCTTCTGCGTAAAGGAATTCCATTATTAGTACTCCTATACAAATCATTTCACTTTCCTATTTTCCATTAATAAACAATGGCGCAGTGTTAAGCAGCTACCTCATGTCACGACTTAGCTAATATCCATTTTGTATATATATAAATATTTTAAGCTACCTTTGCTAGCAAGAGCGGTGTTGAGTTCCGTCACTCAGCACGCATTATCTCAATTCGGTGGAAAAAAAATCTTAAGAGAACGGAGTATCTTAACACTAGATTCTCGGGTTCCATTTGCCTACCCTGCTATGCGTGGTATACAGCGTGAAGCTAATAAAAAATTGTTACTATACTTAAGACGCCATCGTGGTAGCCTTGTAACTTATCTAGGTTGAAGGTCACGTGATGATTATGGATTCAAGCCGAGGGAAAATTTATATTTATGTTATTCAGGTTTCATAAAGCCCTATACGGTTGGATGGTATTACAGTGACTATGCCTACTAAATGCGTGAAAACATAAAATTAATTTACGATTTATATTCTGAACCTTTTGCATTTTTATTATTTGATTAATAATTATTATTATTAGTGGAAAATAATCCTTTTACATATCGAGAATATACGAAAAAAATGATGGCGCTGCGATAAAAATTAGCACCTAAAGCAATAAGCGAGCCTACTACACGAAAAAAAAATAATTTAAATTCATTAAAAGATATCTTAATGTGACACAAGGAATATAATAGCGCAAAATTAAAATATTTAATGAGTTAAAACATAATTGCGTGGAAACAGAAGAATGTTTTACACTAAATACCGTACCTTTTATATTTAATATTACTTTACTTTACTTTAAAATTAAAATATAAATTTATTCCAATATTTATATCAAAAACTAAGAAATAGGTTATGAAATTTTTATTATTACATAGTTCGAATGCACAGAATTATGTATTTTCCCGCATAACAAGGTAGACAAAGAAAAAGCTAGTGTCAATACACTCCGTTCTCTATGCCGTTCGAATTAGAAACATTACGTGTTTACGGAATGCACTTTGTTGTACACAGCCGGGAAGAAAATAATATTAATATTCTCTCTAATAAGGATCGAACCCATAACCACAGTGTTTACAGTCTGACGCTGTTTTCTATTGCGCCATGATGACCTCAAAAATTAAAGTAAGTTTGTATAATAAAATAAATTACATTATTAACAATTCAAAAATAATCTAAATTCGATAGTAAAAGTATTATGATTTATGATGAAAAGATCAAAATTTTCTGTACGTACGATTATTTAGTTTATAGGATATTTCCCATATTTTTAATAGTTAAACTATGTGTATTATTCCGCTACATCCGGATAATAAAAATAGGCCAAGTATCTACTATGATTAATCGAGAATCTTACTCATCGAATCCATTAGACTAATTAACGTCTAAGACGCAGGAGTGGTCTCTTTCGGCCATATTTGTAATTAATCAGAATTATTTGACCTATCCTATTCGTAAAGATATACTTTTTTATAAATCCTTAATATAACAAAAAATAAAACAATTACTCTTTTTGATTATTACAAGCCGTTGTGGCGTTCTTGGGATGTAAATGTCTCTACAAGCGATGGTTATGAGTTCTAGCTTGTTATGTCGAAATAATTGCATATTTAGTTACTAATGATGATACCAGTATAATATTTTAATGTGAAGCGCTTTTAATATTAGGTATATTTACCTTTTTTATTGTTATTTTTTGTATTGGCATGAAGCCCCTATATCTACATATCTCTCTAACTACCCTGCTGCTAGGGATAAAGCGTGAAGCTAAGTAAGTAAGTAAATTATAGTAATAATCCGGATTCTAAAAGACACTCCCAAAATTGGCTAAAATGTTGAAAAACGGAATGTCTTACCACTAGGTTCTCTCTGCCAATTCCATTAAGTATGAGGATATAAAAAATATTAAAAGAAACACACCTATGCATATTCATATACATCTATTATGATATATACTAGAACGAACCAAACGAGATCTATGTTTAGTGTTCAATATGTTTTCCTCCTTCAAATGTAGAGCTGAGACTTGTATCGGAGGTTAAGGTCACGTACATTATTAGATTATATACTGAGTAGGTATTGAATGTAAGATACTGTACTATGAATTTATGTTTTTTCAGCTTATTTTAAAGTGAGAAAATAGTTTGAACAGCTTGTAATGTTTATTTTTTTCTTTTTTATGCCATTTTAATTTGTAATGTTCTAACACTGAGAATTGACCATATATATTGGAAATTTATGTTAAAACAGGTGTTTCATTATAGAAATTGTATATAATATCTTTTCAAAAATTGAAAATAAATTGTCAAATATTTTTATTCATTTGTAAATTATGAATTAAGTACATAGTTAGGACAAAACACGTTAATAAGCTAAAACACCTAAACCTGACTAAAGTAGCGTATGATTAAAACTTACCCGATTGGAAAAACGACCCTTGAAGCCTGTGATCTTATAATTACACTATATATATTACTTTAGGTTTAAGACCCACAGAGTGTCTCGTAACACGCGTGTAGATAGAAACGGCTAGTATGAACTATTGTGGACAGATTAGATAATGACTCTTGCATCGAAGAAGCATGGAAATGCGACTGATGCTGATGTGCAATTACTATGACAAGCCTTTGAATTGGAATTGAGCGTTAACGCTTATGACACAAATATATTTAGTTTTTTATGTAGTAATCTATTAGGTATGTTGAAAAAATTGCATATTTAGTTGTTAATGTTATGGTGATGTCAGTATGTGAGTATGAAATACTATTTAAATGTATAGCGCTTTGAATATTAGCTACATTTATTAAATCTTATTTTTTTTGTCTGTCGTGGCGCAAAGGCACAAACGTGCGACTGTAAACGTGACAAGTTGTGGGTTCGATTCCCACTCCAGGAAATATAAGTGAAAAGCAAAGCGCGGCGTTGAGCTCCGCAATTCAGTACGCAATGTCTCAATTCGGCCTAAGTGGGGAACGGAGTGTCTCAACACTAGGTTCTCAGGTTCCCTCTGAATACTCTGCTATATGCGTAAAACAGCGTGAAGCTAAAAAAAATTGTATCGATTGGAATAAAGTCTCTATATGTACACATTTAAGGAAATCTCTTCAAAAAAAGTTGGTAAACGAATACGCTTTACGAAAATCCTTTTATTAACATTGTATATAAACAGTGATGGAAACAGATTACATTTTATTTAAAATAAAAATATCATAACATCGAAATATTTGCCTTGTGTGGAATAAAAAAACCCGCACACCATACCGCCGCATCAAATTAGTGATCTAATAATACTTACTTATTTGAAGCTTGGTGAGTTGGCTTTGGTATGAATATCGAGTAAAAGTAGTATATTTCAACGTAGAAATTGGAAAACGGAGGGACTTATATCTATGCCTAAACAAAATGCGTCATAATAAAAAAATATGTCCTAAGTTTCCAAACATGGTAACCCTATACAATTTAAATTGAAAAGTACAATTTGTAGTCAATTTGCGGAGTATCGACAAACATATGGTAGGAGTAGGTAGCGAATGAATTATGCATTGGCTCGTGGGCTCGATTGATTTGCGTACAATGTGTAGGCTTATCGCTTTGGTATTTGAGGTGTACTATGATCATATCAATGGCTTTCTACGGCAAAGTGGGTCAAAGTTGAATGCTTTGTTTGTTATTGACTAAGCGCATTCGTTTTTATGTTACTAGTCACATAATATTAGCCTTTATATTGATATTTTATATATTTATAAGAAATGTATTAATAATACTTTATTTGATGACCTTCAACTGTATCTTTTTAATGTTTGTTACCGCATAACTTTTTACTGGCTGAACCAATTCTGATGATCCTTTTTTTATATGATAGCTCGTGTTTCTAATAGAAGCACCCATTTAAATTTAGTTAAGATTTGACGGGTACTTTTAAAATTACGTGCAAATTAATTATTTTCACTTTTTAGAGCATTTTATTTGAAGTTGATTTTCTTTCTTTATAGCAATTAAACAAATAAAAAAGTAATGAACATACATACATAGCTTTACGCTGTATCCCGCATATAGCAGGGTAGGCAAAGGGAACGTATTGTTAAGACACTCCGTTCCTTATTTCCGCCGAATTATGGCATTGCGTGCTTAAATTATGGCATTAAATTTAGTTTAGATTTGACGGATATTTTTAAAATTACTTGCAATTCAATTATTTTCAATTTTTAAAGCATTTTATTTGAAGTTGATTTTCTTTCTTTATAGCAATTAAACAAATAAAAAAGTTATGTACATAAATACATAGCTTCACGCTGTATCCTGCATATAGCAGGGTAGGCAGAGGGAACCTAATGTTAAGACACTCCGTTTCCCACTTTCCGACGAATTGAGGCATTGCGTGCTGAGTAGCGGAACTCAACGCCGCGCTTAGTCTTGTTACCAAACCCAGGAAACGAGAAATTCCATTTCCTGGAGTGGGAATTGAACCCACAATCTGTCGCGTTTACGCGTATAGTCGCACGCTTGTGCCTCTGTCCAACGACAGAGACAGACAACAAAACAAATATACAATTATTTTAAAGTAACAATTGTGAACAGATGAATTACAATAAAATTCGTATGTCATTGACAACTTCAATCGCATTTCCAGTTTCAACGAGATGTTTATTTATATCAATATCGATTTATTGATCGAGTCGCATTTATTAGAATTACAAATAAATCAAGACAGCATTCATTGGCGTTGCGTAATCAGAAAATATGTTTTTACAAAGAAAGACTTGTCATTAGCAAGAAAATAAAATGAATAACGTGTGAGTGTGTCGAGTTCGTGGGATTATAAAGGGCATTGTTATGAAAGGCGCCAGTCACAAAAATGTAGAAAGTATGTATTATTATTTTAATTTTATATATGTAGGTATATATTTACATACACACATAGATTCACGTTGTATCCCGCATATAGCAGCAGGGTAGGCAGAGGGAACCTAGTGTTAAGACATTCCGTTCCCCATTTTCCGCCGAATTGAGGCATTGCGTGCTGAGTGGCAGAACTCAACGCCACGCTTTGCCTTGTTACCAAACCCTTCCTGGGTTTGGTTAGGTTAGGTTAGGTTAGTAATGTAAAATTCTGGAGTGGGAATCCAACCCAAAACCTGTCGCGTTTACAGTCGCACGCTTGTGCCTCTGCGCCATGACAGGCGTTATAAGTAAGTATATATTTAGAAGTATATATACTGTTATTTAGCGGCCGTCTCTCTTTGTCTCCACTTCTGTCTGTTTAATAATGCTAGTGGGCCCATTAACGCGTAAACATATGCGTTGCCGTAGCAACGTGTATGTTACTTTATACATAAATGTATGTCAGACACATGATTGTATAGGTAATATTTATTTTATAAATTTAATGTTTTTCTAAGGCATAATTATAAAAATATTGTCTTATTCATATAAACGTTAACGAAACCAATTTGCGGAACAGTTTGGGCAAATAATCTATACATAAATAAATTTTATAAATATGTATATTAAGTGCATGTAACAGCATTTTCAATAAGTAATGTTTAATTTTTAATAGCATAAAAATTACTGATGCTTATATACTTGTGTGATAGGTTGTATTTGTGAGGTTATTAACAGAATGACCGCTACGTAAAATGATGCAAGTTCGATTCCCTCGCAAGACAAATATTTGTATGATAATATCACAAATATTTGTTGTTGAACTCGATCTCGGTATTATGCACATATTTATGTTTGTATTATGAAATTATATTTGCTTATATGTTATTATATATAACTATGGTAGTACTATAACTATTATAGTAGATAGTATGCCGAAATAATTTTAATTGAGGTGAGTTGGGTCATGAAATCGATTTAAGGTGATTTTTATAATCAAAGTTCTGTTTTTAAAGTAAATAAAATATTTTCAAGTAAAAATGCAACACATATCTACTTTTAATAATGAATTGCAATGTTTACAATAGGTATTTTAAATTCATTCTGAATGTGCAGTATTTACATGTTAATTTAAACTAGTTTGCGTATTTTCATCTGATTGAAGCCAGATATGTTATAAATATTTCATTGAGAACATATTATCATTATTAAAATAAAATTATTGCATATATGTTGTTAGAAAATAAAAATATTTTAAAATATTATTCGATATAAACAC
This sequence comes from Philaethria dido, assembly GCA_033558755.1. Classification (NCBI taxonomy): domain Eukaryota; kingdom Metazoa; phylum Arthropoda; class Insecta; order Lepidoptera; family Nymphalidae; genus Philaethria; species Philaethria dido. Next base: position 1,388,375 of record JAKGSA010000649.1, read on the forward strand.
AAAACAAGGTGCATTTATTTGCCTACTTGTTTACCCCTTCACTGATTATAATTTTAATTAACTAAGTAAAATTTACCAAAGTGGAAAATGTATCTTAGGTTCTATTAAAGATATAAAATATACCTATTTGTTAGTAAAATAATGATAAAATATAAATTTCAAATGTTAAAATGCAGTTTCTATGAGACAGAACGTCGCTTTGAAAATCTAATATTGGTAAAACAAAAGAACAAGTAAGCGATGATTGTAAGTTCAAATTCCAATCAATATTATTTACTAATAATGATTAAGTGTAAGTCAATACTCAATATTCCCAAACAAGATAAAAAAGTTTAAAGTATATAATAATCGTAATACTATAGAACACATCAAAGCTTACAAGAGCATTAATCATCATTCATCCATACATACATAGCTACACGCTGTATCCCGCATATAGCAGGGTAGGCAGAGGGAACCTAGTGTTAAGACACTCCATTCCCCACTTTCCGCCGAATTAAGTTACCAAATCCAGGAAATGAAAATACTAAACTTTTACGTTTCCTGGAGTGGGAATCGAACCCATAACCTGTCGAGTTTACAGTCGCACGCTCGGGTCTCTGCTCCACGACAGGCGTCATTAATCTCCACATCCGTGTAAACCAAAATTAAATTAACAATAAGTCAAAAACAGTTTGTACAACGTCAACACTACTTAACTGAGATTAAATAACGTAACCCGATCGACTTGGAATTACGCGTGTTTCGTCAAAGTGATATAACCGTGGAAAATATTAACTTTAAATATGCTAATTGAAATTAAACTTTAATACATTAGGATAGAATTTATAATTGTTTAAAATAATTATAGTTTTCGTGGTACAGTATGAGGTCTTTATTTTGCAGTTGGCAATTGTCCAGTTGTGTATTTGTGCACGGTTGGCGGATATCATTAGATTTAGTAGCGTTGTGTTCGGATTTAGATCAAAGTTGGGCGTGCGCAGGTTATGTTGATTTAACAGAATGGTCATATACATTTTTATAGGATAATTGAAATTATTTTATTTTTAAATGTCTCTTTATTATAGGTTTTTGATGAATAATTAGAATATATAAAAAAAGATTATGTATGCGTTATTAGAAATATCTATTAATTTAATCTTCTAAGTCTCGCTCTTACCAACACTGAAGTATTAATATGTATACGTAAAGGCAAAACTTTCAAGCTTTCCTTACAAAAGTTATGCAGACGAAGGAATTTCATATTGGAATTTCCTTCGTTCGCACATTTTATGTTTATATGGCTAAGAAGTGCATAGAGACAATATTTTTCATAATAATGCGTTAGAAAGAAATTAAATTATTTACCCCACGCATTTTTAGTCACAGTGAAGTACACGTTATTACTGCAAGCGTACTTTACGCGTCAACGGAGCTACTACTTAATATGATTGTTTAATTGATTTATGCATACATCCTCTTTACAATATTTGTTTCTCTTTTTTTAACTTTTCCGTTTCCCATTTGTTTCTCTACTAAAACAATACCTAATTTTAGGTTCAAAATTATGATTCGCGTTTCAAAGTGAATTTTTATTATTATAAAAGTAAACTTACCAGTATCACCAACGGCTTGACTGAGGGTGTTCTCAGTGAGAGGTCGCAGAGCTTCTACAGCGCTAATGTAGCCGAGGCGATCAGCAATCGCACATGCGGTTTGTCCATTCTGGTATTCAAAATATACAAAAAAGTTAGTGTAAATAGAGCAAATTATAAGACTATAGTATAATCACATTACTGACAATAAAATTGTTGAGAAGATTATGTTATAATAAACATAATTAAATGAAGTCACAATATATTCTTTAAAATATTTCTTCTGAAATAATAGCTCATATACCTAATATGGATACATAAGAAAATATTCACTCTGTATATATATTGTACGAGTCTCGTATGTTTATCTATTTGATTGGCGGGCTACTTGTATATCTATCTAGTTTTGCCACATTAGAAGAAATTAGGAATGAAACGACGAACATATTCTTACAAAGTATGTTGGGCAGAGAGAACCAGCACCAGACCAGAGTTCAAGGTATTGCCTTTTAACTTATGGGACTTAACGTCGCCTATTGTCTTACCAGAACGGGGTAAATGAAAATAATTTAAATAGAATCATTTTCATAATAATAACCGCGCTTATATGAGAGGTTGTACCAATGCGTTACAATGATTTCAAACTAATATTTGATTGCAGTTAAAATAATTGTTTCTTTTAATCTTTTTCAATTTTTTTTATTGTAGTGGAAGGTGGCAAACGAGCAGAAGGACTACCTGATGGTAAGTAGTTACCCTCGCCCATGGACATCCACAACACCAGAGGAATTGTAAATGCGTTGCTGGCCTTTAGGGTGTAGGTGTCTGTACACACAACGCTTAAAAGATACCAAATCGTAACTCTCAGGGAAAACCTCATTATTAATTACTTAACAAGTTAAAATTGAACTTAAATATCTTTTACATATGTTGAACATATCCAAGTTTGTTTATACAAGTATGTGACGTTTCTTTATCTCCTAAACTAGAATATAAAATATAATATATGCACATTTTAATACAAGCAAATTGTCTCAATCATTAAGAAACCACATTCATAGCTATTTCCGGTGACCTAGAATTATTTGGCAATTAAAATCTAATACAAGGGTATAACCTAATCTATGATTAATCAAATATTGATCAAGTGATATAACTTTCAAAATATGCACTACGACTTTTATATATAAAATAATATCATCCTATGTAAAAACCCTTTGTTTACTTTGTCCCAATATTCACGCAAGAAGTAATTTTATTTTTTTAATTTTTAACTGAAAAAAAAATGTTACACCAGTACAGTATTTTCATTGTTAACTAAAACTTACCGCAGACAAAGCATTAGGATCGGCATTACTCTTGAGTAGCAGTTGTATGATTAGGGTGTGGCCTTGTTGTGCGGCCTGGTGGAGTGGAGTGAACCTGGTGGAAACATGTTAATATTAATTATATACTCTTCAAAATTGTATTATTGAAAGAGAAGCATTTTACTTTATTCAAAAGTATTTGCCTATCATATCAAAGTCAAAGTCAAATAATTTTATTCAAAATAAGAAGTTACAAGCTTCATTTTTTGAACGTCAAATAATTTACCACCGGTTCACTAAATTTAATGCCTCAGACCTGAGACGAACCGGCGCAAGAAACTCAGCGGGAATATTTTTTTTTTTTTTATTAATGACAATGATACCTTTGAAACAGACTGGAGCGAGCATTTCATTCCCAAGGTGTGTTATCATTTATAAAATCACTAATTAGGTAATAACCTTTAACACACAAACGTCTTTTTACAATTTTTTTAAATTGTAAAATGGAAAGTTCTCGGACGTTTTCTGGGATCCTATTGTAAAAGTATACACATTGTCCCATAAAAGAATTGCGGACTCGATGCAATCGAGTTACAGGCGCTGCAAGTTTAAGCCTATTTCTTGTATTTATATTATGTGCATCGCCAACTTTGTTAAAATTATTAATATTTTTCTTAACATACAGTACATTTCCAAAGATGTACTGAGAGGCAACTGTTAAAATATTAATTTCCGTAAATTTTTGTCTTAAGGAATCTTTAGGGCCTAAGTTATAGATTGCACGAATAGCTCGCTTCTGCAGGACAAAGATCGAATTAATAGCGGCTGCATTACCCCACAGTATAATGCCATAGGACATAATACTATGAAAGTAGCTAAAATAAACAAGACGTGCCGTTTCCACGTCAGTCAATAATCTAATTTTTTTTACCGCAAAAGCTGCTGAGCTAAGTCTATTCGCCAATCCGTCAATATGAGGTCCCCACTGTAACTTGGAGTCTATGGTGATACCGAGAAATACCGTAGAATCAAAAGGATCCACGGCTTCACCATTCAACAGTACATTGGCTTTAACAATTTTTGTATTAGGCGTTCTGAAAATGACGCATTTAGTTTTTTTACTATTCAATAGTAAGTTATTAGCACTAAACCAATGTACTATTTTAGTAAGAGCATTGTTTACATCGTCATAAACATTTAGACGCCTTTTCATTTTAAATATTAAGGAGGTATCATCAGCAAACCATACTATATCATGGCTCTTTCCGACAAGATATGGTAAATCATTTATGTATATTTAAAAGAGGAAAGGATCAAGAATAGACCCCTGTGGGACCCCCATATTGATTAGTGATCCAGGAGATTTCTTGCCACTTACATCAACCCTCTGAATCCTGTTACTTAAATAAGAGGCCAGAAGATTGAGTGCACGTCCTCTTATACCGTAGTGGTGTAGCTTCGTGACCAACGTAGAGTACTGAACGCAGTCAAATGCTTTGGACAGGTCACAGAATATGCCAAGAGCATCCTGCGATTCCTCCCAAGCCTCATAGATACTTTTTAAAAGATTTATACCAGCGTCAGCAGTAGAACGATCCTTAGTAAAGCCATACTGTTTTTCATGCCTAAGATTATGTAAATCAAAATACCAATAATATCACTTGATCAATATATGGTTGTGCATGTTATACGAGTATATAATTTATTAATTTTATGTATTTCTTATGCATATGCATTAATCTAAATAAAGAATCTATATATATATGTATATACGTAAAGCAAAAAATTTGGATCCCTTTTTACGAAAATTACGCGGACGGAGGAGCATGAAAAATGGCACACTTAGTTTATATAGAGAAGGAGTGCAGAATGCTAACATTTTTTTCAAATGATGCATAAAAAGTATATTAAATTAACAAAATAAATGTTACACACACTACTATGGTTTGACTTCCATGTTTATATAAAGTGACATATACATTGCTAAAGTCAACGCGTTGTTAACGCGTCAACGGGGACACTAGTATTATTTAAAAGTGCATTCTACAAGTAAAACCCTTTTATTTGGTATCCATATCGTAAACATTATACAAGAATATTTAATATGACATTCTATTGCGGCGGATATTTTAATATTGGGCTGAACTAAATATATATTTCAAATTTTAACTCAATCAAACACTGGAATGTAGGTCAAGTTTATTTTGCAAGATTTGAATTGAAAAGCTTATAAAAATATTATATTCCTTTTCCATATAACGAAAATTTTAAGAGAACGAAGTCGTTCATTGAACACGACGTTCTCAGGTTCCTTTTGCCTACCCTGCTATGTACATATAGGTATATAGCGTAAATCTTTTCTATACAAACTTTAACTTCATATTTCATCCGTCCGCATCATTTTCTTAAAAGGAGTAAACGTGTCTCCTTCACGTATTTATATAATGACAAAACTGGATTAAGAATCCAGGCCAAATGTGAGACTAGTTCCACCACCGGTGGCAGTTATTTACGGATAATGCTTAACCAATCTAGTTAATATAATCGATTAACTGAAACGTGTTTGACAACTATTGTAATAATAGTATAATAGCATTCTCCCTATCTAAATAATAGAGAGAATTCCTGCATACTACGTTTATCGTCCACACTACACATTCATCAACCTCTTATTACATGACTTCGGGGGTAATCGTGCTTTTTACGTAACGTTCCTCCATTAACATTGCCACTATGTTCTCAAAGGTAAATCGAGATCTCCTCCTGATTTCTTACCGCTCATCTGAGCGTCATAAATCTTTCATCACTCATCCTTTCCACTAATCTAAGCCACCTAAACATATTCTTCTTCAATTTTACGCTTTCATTTAATGTAATAATTATTCATTAGCTTCACATAGCTTCACACTGTATTCCGCACATAGCAGGGTAGGCAGAGGGATCCTGAGAACCTAGTGTTAAGACACTCCGTTCTTTGCGTTCCCCACTTTTCGCCGAATTGAGGCATTGCATGCTGAGTGGTGGAACTCAACGCCACGCTTTGCCTAGTTACCAAACCCAGTTTGTTGTTGGTAACAAGGCAAATTATTCATTAGTTTTAATTAATAGCTTATTAGAACCTGTCTTTAAGTTACTCTATCTATTTAACTTTGTTGTTTTATTATTATGTTATAATAAATATAAACGTTAATATTTATCTAAGTAGGTTTGAACTTTCCAAGTAATATAATAAATAATTAAGATAAACAAACCATGAAACACGTTTACAAAGTCGACTACTAATATTACATAATATTGAAAACAAAATTAATTTATCTCTACATAGACCTTAATAATAATATGCACAATTTAATATTAGATAATATTACGTTATAAAAAAAATCTTACTTTTTTTCTAGATTCTGTATGAAATCAAAAATCAATAGAGATAAGCTAAGTATTGAAATATTTAAATCATTATAGTCGCACCCAACGTCAACAACTTCCAATTTAAATTAACATAACATGTTATTAGGAAGGAAATTTATTTGATGTCCGTTTATTTGTAATCTATAGGTTAAATTCACACCTGAATATTAATAATAATAACAAAATAATGTAAGGTTAAAGAAAAATGTAATTATTATATATTGTGTTTATGATTATCATATATAAAATTGTTGCGTTTCTTACTGAGTAACTTTTAAGGCTTCTTGGGAAATTTGAAAAAACGAAAAAAAAGTTATGATAATTTTTACGAGAAGGAGTTTAACGTATAACGTACAACTCCTCACGTGGCCGATACAAATGGGCGACCATAAGAAGCCATAATAGATATAAATCAATTACTTAGTATGCACGAGCTGCACGAACAAACACATCTTGTGTTTATATAAGCTTGTAATAATCCATAACAACTATAATATTGTACTAGTATACAATACAATTTTAATATAACCATATCTATCAAATAAACTAAAGAAGGAACTGATTTTTTTTATATTTGAAAAATTATTGTTGTTCTTAAAGAGATCTATTCTTACGTACATATTTAAAACGCAAAGTTATTAGTAGATAATTCAATTTTACTATAAAACTAGTCATAGCTCGCAATTTCGTTTGTGTGGACTGTAGTCCATGTTTTGTAAAACAGATACTACAAATTAAGGATAGATTGTTCAATCAGAGCTCATAGCCATACTCTAGTCATCACGGGTCAACTTCGTGATTTAAAGCTATTTTTTTTTCAACTTCACGCTGTATCCTGCATCTAGCGGGGAAGGCAGAGGGAACCAGGCAACCTAGTGTCAAGACACTTCATTCTCTTTCAACAATTCCGTTCCCCACTTTCCGCCGAATTGAGGCATTGCGTGATGAGTGGCGGAAATCTACGCCGTGCTTTGCCTTGTTACCAAACCCAAAAAATGAAAATACTAAATTTTATATTGTCACGTGACATAATACTTACACCGATAACTTTGCGACGATTACGAGTTCTTTACTTAAGGGTAATCATATTTAAAATATTTTCATTTCTTCGACCGTATAAAACAAGAAACTAAAATAAACTAAAAGTATAAAACGGAATGTCTTAAGAGCTTTTCTTCGTCGGTAGACAGAGGGAACTAGGGAACCAAAGTGTTAAGACACTCTGTTCTGTCAAGGTTTCCGTTACCCTCATCCTGCTGAATTAAGGTTTTGCGTCTTGAGTGGCGGAACTTAACGTCGTGGTTTGGTTTGTTACCAGAGCAAGGAAATGAAAGTACTAAATATGAATTGTTACAAAAATTAGATATTTTCATTTCTTTGAGTGAGAATTGAACCGACAATCTATCGCATTTACAGAAAAATTCATAAATTTGAAATGTTTAAATTACAATCCATTTCAACGCAATTAATTCTAACTCCCTACCCACGTAACACACAAACAAATAAAGAGAGTTATCACAAAAAAAATACAACCAAACACTCCCATTTTTGAAGTCGGAACGACAACGAAAAAAAAAATCGTTTAAAAAAACTAAAACCCCATACCCATGAGCAGCCTTCGCGGTGACATCAGCCCCAGACTCCAACAATGCTTTGGCAGCGGCGTGGTGTCCGTGGTGCGCGGCCGCGTGCAGCGGCGTGTACCCGTCGCGAGTGCGCGCGCCGCACCTGCCGCCCGCAGTCACGAGCGCCTTCAGCACGGCCGTACGACCCTCTGCCGCCGCCAGGTGCACTGGGGTTAGACCTGGTGGTGGAAACGACTCAATGTTATCATATATTTCGAGTTCTTTTGTTTTGTTTGAAAGCTATGACTGCCAATTGAGACGTTTGACTATCACGGTTGGTTGTAAATTGGATCACCGAATGGATTATATTTAGTATTTAAGAGGAAAATGGAAGTACGGAGTGTTTTGCTAGCGATTAATTTCCGACTATTTGAAATATTTTAAACATGGTTGTCTTTAAGTAAGGAATCTACGATTAGGTCTCCTGACATTTTTTTAATTTTAATTACTATTTTATAATGACCTAAAAGTATATTAATCCTATAAAACCTAGTCAAAGTCGATAACATATTTGTTTATTTTCATTACTAAATTGTATTAACTAACATTTATTTAAAAAGATAACAACTTTTCAAATTCAAACAACAAAGTTATTTATATTATTATTATTTCAGCATTTATTTTTCATAAAGAAAGCAAAACATCACTTTATAAAATACAAGTAAATGTACCAGTCACGAAGTATCTATCAAATCGCACAAAAATGTTTAGCACCTCTGTCATATAGGATATATATTTTAAAGATTAAAGTTTTTCTTCTTTCTTCTTTATTAAAAGGCTAACTAACCGTTATTAGCAGGAACATTAACATCAGCTCCTCGTTCGATGAGCATTTCCACGCAGTCCTCATGCCCCTCTTGGGCTGACATATGCAGAGGTGTGAAACCTGCCTTTGATTTTACTCCAGGGTCAGCATCTAGTAAAAGAAAAAATATAATAATTTTAATAATGAATTAATTAATGTGTAACATTTACGTAAGATTTACTTTAAGGTTTTTGGTCAAAAATAATGTATATAACCCGTACATACATATACATAAATTGTTCAACTAACTAAATTGTCCTGCAATCTATATAACAAAAAACTAGTAAAGTCAATTCTGTACATAAAAAATTGAAAAAAATATCTATTTGATACGTTAATATCAAATGTAGTAGTCTACAGTATTCCGATAATCTTTAAATTTTAAAAAGAAAACTTAACGTAAATACCCAAGGACCAGGAGAGTATAAAACGACAAACATGGATAATTTCTATCAATAATAAATCTAAAACTTTTTTAAGTTCATAAAAAATAACTATGAATAATATTTCAATGTAAAATATAACAAAATGAGACGAATTTCACAAGTGCAAGTTAGTAAAAATTTTATACATACCATGTTCCAATAAAGCAAACGCGATATCCGGATGGTTGTGTCGACATGCGATGTGGAGGGCAGAGTGACCGTTCTTCGCGAGAGAGTGAGGAGAGGCACCTGTATGTCAAATTATGGTCTAGCTTACTTAACTAAATAATGGAGGTACAACTAGCATATGTTTTGTGTGTCTATATGAAAGTTGTGTGAATGTATGTTTGTACGAATATCGCATTTTAATTTCAAAATAGGGAATTAATAACTATATATATGATTTTCTATAAAAACTAAATTAAAAAGCAAAACTGGCTAATTACTCTAAGTAAATAAAAAGTATTTTCCCAAAAAAACTTAGAGGTGACGAAATGAATTCATTTTACAATTCTATAATAAACGCGAATAAAAGTAAATAACAACTGAAATTAAATATGCGACATAAAAATATATTTATGACGTAAATATACAAGTAAATAACATAAAAAAATGTTGACGATATATGAACAAAGATGAAAAATGTTAATTACAAATGAACATTCTAACCTATTTGACCTATCCTAGCCCATCTTAATTACTGTCTAGATGTAGTTATTGGAGCCAATAAAACACAATTAATAGACAATTAAATGCTGTCATACATTTATCACAAGTTTTCGACATTACAAATTCACCAAATTAATACTAATTTTTTTTTTATATATCAGGGGTCTAATAACAAAGGCGGCAAAGGCCATATTTTACTAACAAACGCGGTAGTCCTTCACATTTCTTAAAATTCTAATTTAACCGAGATAGCATAGGATTCAAATACAGACTGAAAATAAATTATATTGAAATTATAACTAACGCCTGTCGTGACGCAGGCACGAGCGTGCGATTGTAAGCGCGACAGGTTGTGGGTTCGATTCCCACTCCAAGAAATGTTAGTATTTTCATTTTCTGAGTTTGGTAATAAGTAAGAGCGCTGCGCTGAGTTCCACCACTTAGCACGCAATGCCTAAATTCAGCGGAAAGTGGGGAACGGAACTGTTGTAGTGTCTTAACAATAGGTTCTCTGGTTCCCTCTGCCTACCCAAAAAAAATATATATATATACTTAACATTACAACTAAAAAAGTATAGTATCCTTGCATTGTTTTATTGTTAATTGCATTAGCTGAACTTTGTCACCTTTGTACACTAAAAAAATAGCAATAAAAACTCCATACCATTTAATATATTAACATAAATACCTTTGTCCAGTAAAAGCAAAGCTATATCCGGATGTCCGTAATACGTGGCCATGTGTAGGGGAGTGATATGACTCTTCCCAGGCGCGTCAGGTTGCGCCCCGCGAGCTAGTAAAAGTCTGGCCACTCCTATATCTCCATATTTAGCAGCTAAATGGAGTGGAGTGAAGCCTTTACGTGTTTCTGCTTCTATTGGGGCGTTGTGGTCTAGGAGTATGGAGGCGACTTCTTCTTTGCCTGGTCATATAAAATTATGTAGTTAAATATTAATTGTATACATTAATTTATATATTTATCCTTCAATTTGGCGGAAAGTGGGGAACGGAAATGTTGAAAGAGAATAGAGTGTCTTAACACTAGGTTCTCTGGTTCCCTCTGCCTACCCCGCTATATGCGGGATACAGCGTGAAGTTAAAAAATATATATATATCTTTCCAAAATTATTATGGTTATTAATTGTTATATTAGGATCGCTGAGGGATGCAGAAATATATCATTAGAGGTACGTGAATACCGCTTATTTGATATAAATAAAAATCAGAGCAACTAAAGGCGGTTTTTTCTTACATTTAAGTAAAGTTTGAATAATTATATTAATAAATTGCTTAAAACGTCTGTCGTGGCGCAGAGGCAAAAGTGTGCGACTGTAAAGCGACAGGCTGTGGGTTCGATTCCCACTCCAGAAAATGTAGTATTTTCATTTTCTGGGTTTGGTAACAAGGCAAGGCGCGGCATTGAGTTCCGCCACTCAACACGCAATGTCTCAATCTGGTGGAAAGTGGGGAACGGAATTGTTGAAAGAGAATGTAGTGTCTTAACACTAGGTTCTCTGGTGCCTTCTGCCTACCCTGCTATATGCGGGATACAGCGTGAAGTTAAAAAAAAGGAAAAAAAGAAACAAATGCTATACCTTCTTTAGCAGCAATATGCAATGGCGTATATCTATCTTTAGTAGTAGCAGCGACTTGAGCGCCGTGTTGTAACAGTAAAGCAGCGATATCGCCGTGACCGAGTCGCGCCGCCACGTGGAGAGGAGTTTGTTCTTCTCTTGCTCGAGCTTCCACCTACAATTTAATTTTATTAAATAATGGTTCGTTTCGAAGCCATCCAACTTATAGTCAACAGATTTACAATGCTTAAAACTATTAAATACAGTTTATCCAAAGTTTGTTTTTAAATTTATATATAAGCAATCATTAACAGACGTCCGTTTTTTTCCTAAATTATAGTTTTTTTTAATATTAGTTATTTTGCACACAAATTTAGTAATAAATTCTTTATTCTTATGAGTATCGTAATTTAAAATCGGTATATATTTTTATTTGTTTAATTTTTAACAAACTGATGATATCTGAGAATTGTCGTCAGCTTCAGTGACTAGATGCACTAGAGCGGATAGGTATAGAGTTTGGTTATATGAAATAGTTAGCCCCATATGGCCATAGTCAGACAGTGGCTTGACTGTGTTCATATATATAATATGGATACATGGATATAAACGTGAAATATAATTATATTAATTTCGTCGCTCTGGTAAAATTACGCACGGCGTTGACTTTCGTTATACACACAATGGTCACAAACAAAAAAATAGGTATATTACAAAAAGCTCCCAAATACCTTAGCATTATTCCTCAACAGCACCCGCACTAAATCAGTCTGGTGCGCGCGCGCAGCCAGATGTAAAGGCGTTTCTCCTCTCGCAGTCGCAGCATCCGCATCTGCGCCGGCCCCCACTAATACCAGCGCTATGTTCATACACCCCATGAAGGAGGCCACGTGGAGGGGTGTTAGACCTGATTCTGTTGTTGCTGATTTACCTGCAAATAATGGTTTATATAATTATAATATTAAAATGTGTGTTAAGACACTGTGATATCAGTTTTCTGTCCAAATTTAAGACATTACGTGTTAAGTAGCGGAACTCAATACCACGCTTCGTTGCCAGATCGAAAAACTGACAATATTTTCAATATGTTTATTCTCCTGAATCTTATCCAGAACTAATCATGTTTACAGACAGATACAGTTAAACTACGTCACTTTAGTTATATATTTACATTACAACTGAAACAAAAAGTTTGTCTGTAAGGGATTGCTTGAAGCACTTTTTGCTTTGAAGGCGATAGGCCTTTGTATACATTTTATATGAGGAATTGGTTTTTTTTTCTTGAGCGTTTCTCGATTCTCTTTCATAGATTAGGTAAGTACGTAGTTAGTAGGTCTGACTGTAAATGCGATGCGATTAGTTTTAGGTTCAATTCCTAGTCGAGAGATTAATCATATTCTTTTTATTCCCTACTCTTGTAAGACAAAGTGCAGCGTTAAATTCCGTCATTCAAAAGTTAATGTTTTGAATAATGTGTATTTTTTTTAACTTTACACTGTATCCCGCATATAGCAGGGTAGGCAGAGGGAACCAGAGAACCTAGTGTTAAGACACTAAATTCTCTTTGAACAATTCCGTTCCCCACTTTCCGCCAAATTGAGGCACTGCGTGTTGAGTGGAAGAACTCAACGCCGCGCTTTGCCTTGTTACGAAACCCAAGAAATGAAAATACTAAATTTTACATTTCTTGGAGTTGGAATCGAACCCACAATCTGTCGCGTTTACAGTCGCACGCTTGTGCCTCTGCGCCACGACAGGCGTTAAATTATGTGTAAAGTAACGAATTTATTATGTTGACATATCTATTTACTCTCACTGATCACCCTACAGGCAGTAGCATTAAGCTGATTTTTTTAACAAAGTTTAAGCAATTTTTAATATTTTACATTAACGGCATTTGTTGAATATTATGGTTCATATATACTCACTGGCACCATATTTGAGAAGCAGTTCGACAACTTTGAGCCTGTTTTTCTTGCACGCAATGTGTAGAGGTGTGAATCCGTTAAGTGCACGAGCGTTTGCATCTGCATTTCTGTCTAATAGAAGTTTTGCGACCTTGAAATAAAAATATATTGATATTTGATTAATGTGCACCAAATAAAGTTAACATTTGTTTGAAATATTTAAGTCATCTTTTTTTGTATTGATATTTTTCTTCCTTTATATTTCTTAATACAATAACAAATATACATCTAATTATAACAAATTTTGTTTGATTAAAATCATATTTATCATATTTTTAATAGAAATGGACATTTACAATAGTGATTTTTAAGAATAATCATTATGCAAAAGACAATACAATCTAAAAATATTTACTAAATTATTTAAAAGAAAGACAATGTCAAAGAACACCATTTCTTAAATTAGTGGAAAGTAGAGAGCCAAGATACTTTACTTTTCCTAAATGTTTATCCGTTTCTGATCAACATGACACGACAAATACATGAAAGCACAAAAAGACACCATAACTACTCCATATTTCATTGAAAATCTTTATTACCTTAACATGTCCACAATGGGCCGCCACATGTAAGGCCGTCAAATAGTCCACCGTGACGTCATCGATGGGCGCGCCCTCCGACAGCAGCACCTTGGCCGTCTCCACGTGTTCGCCTTGCACGGACATGTGGAGAGGTGTTAGGCCGTTCTGTGCATGACAACAAAATAAATATTATTACATATATGTAATGGGTAACATTGAATAAGTAAGAAGAATAACTGAGACATATGCCCATAGTCTACTAAGAGATTTTTCGTTTATTTACTGAATGAGTAGCTAACGCTGTATACAATATTAATACAATACATATTTATATAACACATTCTTAACACATAGAGGTAATTGTATAATTCGAGCTCATTTCAGTATATGGTCTATAGTTCATTTATAGCTTGAATTTCGAAGGAAGCATTAGTAATTAAATTAAAGAAGTCACGTTAGTATATATTCATCCTATGGCATACTAAAAAGTTTATATTCTCTTTAATAAATTTTGTCCATCAATCTGCCAGGTTATGTTTTTTCATAAAGAACCACTAAAGTTTTTAATTTAAACAAACAGGTGTAAGAAGGTTTATTAATGAAAAATACAGAAATTATCAAATATACCTTAGTCTTGCTAGTAATAGGAGCTCCATGTGTCAAAAGTCGGGACACAACATTACTATGACCAGAGCGCGCCGCGCAGTGTAGAGGCGTGAGACCATCACGTGTCATTGCTGCTATGTTTGCACCTGAAAGGAAAAATATAAGATTTTTTTTATTAACTACCCTCCTACTTTGTGAGGTATACTTTTTGAAGGCTTACGTGGTGCAGTAGAACTGAATAAAGAACACCATTGGGTGTAGATTCAGTCCCTACTCAGGGGAAGCACTATATTTAAATTACATTGAGACATTGTGAACTGGCCTTGAAACATATAAAAAAAATTAATGATGGTAGAAAATCTAGTAATGTGGGTTATGCATATCATGTCAGATAAAAGTTTCATTCAACTATCATCATATTGTCTTCGTAATGTCTTTCTATTTAAAAAAAAAACAAAAGTTACAGGAAAAAAAGAACACAAATTTGTTTTCTACAATATATACCATAGCACTCTTAATTTAAAACTTATTTCTATTAAAATAATAATCACCATTTTCCACAAGTAAATCCACCATAGCCAACTGCCCCCACTTGCTAGCCACATGCAAAGGAGTTATATTATGTTTCGCGGCTCTGCCTGGGTCTGCGCCAGCTGATAGCAGCGCTTTGGCCACTCCTACATTACCGTAGTGTGCGGCGATGTGGAGTGGAGTGAAACCTGATTTGGAACAGGCATCTGGATTGTGTTCGTTCTGGAAAAATGTTATAAATATTATGTAATTGGTGTAATAATCACAGTGAGCTTAATGTTAAGACACTCTGTTCCCTTCTTTCCGATCTAAATCGAGATCGAGAGGAGTCTAAAAGTTAAACTCAATGATTAGACCATGAAATTACTTATTTTGTAGCAAAATTACTAAAAATATATGTTTTGCGTTGTGTACGGTAGTAAGTTAATGTAATTGTTTTCAAGCTAAACTTTCAAAGTTATATGCCTGATGAGAATTTTAATAGAATACACACATTCATACTATGATCAAGCACCAAACGTTCATTACTAAAATGTTATCTTTTTTATTGTTATCCAAGTTAAATTACTCAAACATTTCAATACAAATTGTTTTCGTTAGCTGAAACAATAGCAAATCGAATGTATAACACAATCAGGATTCGACACTGTGACCTGATTTACATAACGAGATTCGGCATTCCTATAACAATGAGGAGGTTTACACGCTGGGGATGTTGAGGGTAAAATTGAACGTATATTTTCTTGAACATAAGAAAAAACTACGGAACTTTTTTTCGCTATAAAGTTAAAGATTGTGATTGGTTACAGTTTTATTTTTCGGAAAATTAGGATATTTAAAAATATTATCAACTTTATATATAAAATAAACACTTATATAGGTTTTTTATAGAACCTTAAAATTCTTATAAGTATCTTACATTACAGTGGATCTTAATATTTACAACTTATTAAAATTCCATAGTTAAATATTCTACTACTGATACTTGTCATATCAGTTATACGAGACTTATGGCCAAATTAAACAAAAATATTATTATAATTATTATTATAGCCTTGTATTAATCTGATTTACATATATTACGGTAAAATTTCAAATAAAGTTCAGCATTTTTTTTTTTGAAATAGTAACAAATTCTCATAAACTTTTGTATTTATAATATTAGTAAGATAAATTAGGTTTATGTTAGATATGTACTTACTTCGAGCAATAATGTAGCAGCTTTGACATCGTTCTTCTTAGCAGCGATATGTAGCGCCGGCAATCGCACCTTGCCTCGTGTGTCTGACTCTAGTAACTCCGCAACTACTCTGTCGTGACCTTGTTGCATCGCCACTGCTAATGGTGTGAAACCATCCTGAAAAACATGATAAGAAAAATGATTAAAAATAGTATTTTATTTACAGCTTCACGTTTATTACCGCGAAGAAAAACCAGCGTCAAGATACTCTGTTCTCCGCTTTTCAACCAAAATCAAGACATTGTGTGTTAAGTGGTGGACACAACACCGCGTTTTGTCTTACTAGAAGAGGAAACGATATTGATTAAATATAATAATTCCCTCTAGGGGCGATCGAACCCACAACTGTCGTTGTGTTTCAGTCACTTGCTAACTTACAGCGCCTCTTAGATAGTACTTTACTAGGACAAATTTTTAAACAATAAAAGTAATATGCAAAACTTGGATTTGAATCAGTAACTTCTGTAATAAAGCTTAGCTAAATTTTACTTTAATACAAAAAAATCTGTTTTGTATTACAAAGAACTGAAACAACTATGAAAATATACAGATTTTTCTTCAAATATTATTTTAGGATCAAATATAAATTCCCCTTGATTTATTCGTATCGTATGATAATTTTTCAAACAGATTCTCTTTACAAAAGAAAAAGGTTGAAGATCAGATTGTATGTTTATGATACTGATAAGATTTTTCTATTTCTACTGCTGTTAATAGTCATATTAGCATATTATTTACACGTGTATGTATTTTGTACATTCTTTAAAAACCTGAATAACAATATTCTACATACCTACAGTACATTGTGTTTACTTTTACGTTACGATCTAAACCAAGCAATTAAATTCTAACTAACCAAAATACAAAAAACTTAAAAATAAACTCTATTTTTTTATATATATGATTATCGTTAAATTTCTGTTAGAAATAGACTCAGTCCGCATTGCCTCAATTCAACGGAAAGTGGGGAACAGAAATGTTAAAAAAGAACGGAGTGTCTCAACACTCGATTCCCTGGTTCCCCCTACGTACCTTGCTATATGCGAGATACAGCATGAAGTTCTGTTAGAAAAATTGTATGAAATCTAATTATTTTCATAATAGCAAAAAGAAAATTAAAGATAAATTTAAAATAATAAAGTATGCTAATACATACTTCTGTAGCCAACGTCTGACTGGCACCAGCGGCAAGTAACATCTTCACACACCCCGCATGGTTTTCTTGTGCTGCCATGTATAGGGGAGTGAATCCTGCTGCAGATTGTGCGTCTGCTTTGGCGCCGGCGCCGAGCAACGCCCGCGCTACTGATTCTTGTCCAGCGAGACATGCTATGTGGAGTGCTGTATTGCCTGAATACGAAGTAACAAAAAATTTAGGTATTTGAAAATTCTAATTTTTAAGCAAACGAAGCTATCATTTGATAGAATGGAGTATTTATTTAAAATTTATCTTCAAGGAAGCTGAGACGATAGAAAATTTTATGAGTCTTTTAGTATATAATCATTCGTAAAAATTAAAGTAGAAATTACAAATATGTATTTTAATTAAAAGGTAGTATATCTGGATTATTCGCGTGTATGTATTGGTATTCGTTAACATATTTTTAGAAAACCCCACAATTCAAACACTCCAATATTCCGCAGTTACGAATAGACTCAAAACCCAAAATATATGTGTTAATCCAGATTAAACAATTTTATTTACGACTTGTAATAGTCATGAAAGCCAAAGATCTTATTAGAATTATTTACGTGGTATGCTGTTGTAATGACTAAATACACGTATTGAATCTGTAAGTAGATTTTAGACGTATAATACGTACGTATAAGTTTTGTTTTAATAAGTTCATGTGTATACCTTTTTTTGTGGCTGCATCGACTGTAGCACCACGCTTTAGTAGTTCCTCCACCACGGAAATGTGTCCATCTTTAGCGGCTAAGTGTAAGGCATTCAGACCATTCTGAAAAAAAGAAAGAAAAAAATATTATTTTTGGCGTTCGACGGTGTTATCAAACAAGTCCTCCTCTTGTTGTAAATCAATATAGCGAATAATAAATAAACAAAATGCTTCGTTTTAAGATTACACTTTTAGATTACAGCAATTACAATCTATTATTTAAGATACTTTATTATTTATTATTTAAAGCATGTCGTGACGTAGAGGCACAAGCGTGCAACTTTAAACGCGACAGGTTGTGGCTTCGATTCCCACTCAAGGATATGGAATTTTTCATTTCCTGGGTTTGGTAACAAGGAAGGCGCGGCGTTGGTGTTCCGCCACTCAACACGCAATGCCTCAATTCGGCGGAAGGTGGGGAACGAAGTGTACAACACTAGGTTCCCTCTGCCTACCCTGCAATTTCATCATGAATTTTCTCTATCTTTTAGTGTTTAACGCATTCTCAACAGTAAAATGCAAGTTTCATGTGGTTGGCTCCATCAATGATCGTCGTTACTTTTGACGTAAATCGACGTAAGGACCTACAGTCATACTCATTTAGGTAAATGAGTATGACTGTAAGTCATTACCTAAGCTACACGAGCACTTTTTTATCTTATACCTAAGTTTATATTTTAGCTAAGACTTCGTTGGAGGTTCAATTGTTTGAATTATTCATATCATATAAGTTTAGGTTTGTAAAGTGTAAAGCCCTTTTACTGGGAACCAAGATATATAAATACAAAATTGAAATAAAAAACGTACACTAGGAGTAAATACTGAACTATTTTTTAACTAATAATTTATTTTATTAGGTATTAGTACCAGACTTAAAGGCGACATAAGTGTATATTTATAGCAAGACCAATATGCAAGTCACGGCACCTGTAAATTTGTAATAGATCCTAGTTACGTTTGTGCAACGGAGCTGAACGATTAGATACTCTGAAGGTCGCCTCCATTCACAATAAAAATATTAACTATACATTTGAATACCATCTTTATAATTCCTTAATCGTTTTTAAGTAGGAAGTGATTTTGTACAGTATAATTGGCAATAAATTTTGCAACTTTTAATTTGCGTACTGTATAGATGTCGACTAAACATTTTAATCATAAAATAGTTTAAAAACATGCTTAAAAATATTTCCTTGTTATTTTAGTCATCCTTTTAAGAACATCAAGTACATGTTATGAAATGAAAATAATGTATTGGATCCAGATCCAATGACCAAGTCGAGACACGGTCCCATCGAAAAAAATCATAACCACTCTTAGTAAAATCCGTACATGGTGGATTTTCCTTATGTACGGACAATGCGGTTTGAGTCCACATTCTTTATTCGCACAGCGAAACTATGGAACTCATTGCCGGCTACTGTTTTTCCTATGTCATACAATTTGGGGGTCTTCAAATCAAGAATCATGATCTTTCTAGGCAAACGCGTATCATCGTAGACCGCATTAATGCTTACCATCAGGCTTTGACGCGGTCAAGCGTTAGCCTATCAATCATAAAAAACAGGCTTTGCATAATTTTTAGATTCTTCATACGTTGGTCAATATCATGATATGTGATTATTAAAAAAGATTAAAGACATAATGAATAATGTTGGTATAATAAACGCTTTGCAATATAAAATTAAATCATTCATTGGGTTACAATATGTCGTTACTCAGTAATCTCATATCGCGCATATCTTTTAGCATTTTTAATCTGCAGTTTCACTCAACCTGCAAACTTCGCATTCTTCGATATACCAAAAACAGGAAAATTGCACAATGGATATTGTTCTCATATATGATTTTGATTTGCTACATAAGCAAACAAAACATAACCGTGACACACTTGTATGCAAAATGATACGATCTCCATGACACTGAAACACGGATGTATGTTAATATGGTGTAGCTATTTCTGTAAGTGAATTAATGCAACGGAAGTTCATATATTTCTAGCTGACTATCTCAACTAGCGATCATATAATATTTCAAAATTGGCTTTTAAATCCCTTAGGTATATAGATATCTCGAATGCTTACAATATTTGATTCAGTATTAATGTTATTATTATGATGGACGGCGGTATTTATTTTTGTAGAAAAAAATTACATGTCAATTGTAATTATTTTTACGGAGACAGCGTAATGTCGGCGTGCTGCGTTTAATTTTTACCCCAATACGTAATTTCTCTAAAATAAGCGAAAATTGCGGGTAATGTATGTGTCAAATCCAGAAAAACATATCAGAATAGTATCAAAATATTCAGAAAACTAGATTTATGTATATATCAAAATAACGTTCAGTATAATAATTATAATTTTCAAACAAAATACAAAACAAGTAGATATTCCATAGTGACTTCACATCAACTTCATAAAGATAGCAGGAACTAGTCCGTAGCTATTGCGAGGAAGCAACTTCGTAGATCATCAACGTCCGTCAAACGCAGGCGTAATTGGTTACTTTTCTTTTGTAGTACTCCTGAGTAATGATGGGGAGCAAATGTTGGGCATCTTATATTTCTTTCAAGAAATATAAGAAATATACATATTAAGATATTGTTAAAGCACGTTTTCTAAGTGAATTGACTAACTTTTTGTATATAAAGCATTTATTGTGTGGTACTTTTATTTAAAAATACTATGACATTTTAGTTCAAAAAGTAAAGTGTTTTTTTTTGTAACTATGTTTATATAAATAGTTACTTAGAAGTTAGATTAAGCAATGTTTAGGTGCGTTATTTCTGTTTTAGTTATCGTTTTTAAAAAAGTACTAGTTGTTCTGTTGTCTTCTTTCGCTTCTGTTGCTTTCGAATCGCGAAATTAACAGTACCTATAAGTAATATGTTGATTAAAAGTTAAATTTTTTTTTTGACTTCACGCTGTATCCCGCATATAGCGGGGTAGGCAGGGGGAACCAGAGAACCTAGTGTTAAGACACTCCATTCTCTTTCAACATTTGAGTGGCCAAACTCAACGCCGCGCATTGCCTTGTTACCAAACGCAAGAAATGAAAATACTAAATTTAAAATTTCCTGGAGTGGAATCGAACCCACAACCTGTCGCGTTTGCAGTCGCACGCTTGTTCCTCTGCGCCACGACAGGCGTTTAAAAAAATAATAAAATTATTATGATTCAAGTTATTATTACACAATATTTTTTGATCATCTCTGTTAAATTGCACAATGTGTAATTTTCATTAACTGCTAAGATTACTTGTATAAAAAAAACAATATTATTAGCGAATAGTTCAAATACCATCAATGAACAAATTATAATGTAATGCCGGGGAGATGTGTACAATTACAAGGGTGATTGGTCCTACAGACCGCAAAGTGAGTTAATAGGTGACCCGGTTCTAGTCTTGGCATTCATATACTCGTAGACGCTAGATGCACTTATGGTGCCAGGGAACTAATAGATACTGCGGTAGGGGACAATTACTTTGATGTTACTTCTGATGACGGCTTTGATTAGACGAATGTTTTCATGTGAAATCATTATTTTTGCTTGCTAACAGTTAATTTCGACTTTTAATGTTTGAGATAAGTGGAATTCTTTTCTCCGAATATTTAGAAATTTAGTGTTAAGTAGCACTACTTAAGCCTGCATATATTTTCAAATTTAAATCATTGTATAAAAAATGTCTTAGTACTAAGCCATTTTTTATACAACTTTTATACTGATTTAGGCTTATATTTTTGTATTATACTATACATAAGAACTACTAAAATACAATATTTTGATTATTAAATTGTTTAAGTTATTTTTACTATAAAAAGATCTTGTGAACGTGATATAAAAATTTAATTAAACCCTAACATAGAAAAGTGTTATAACATGTGGGTGACAGCAGACTAATGAAATATTTTTACGAATGTATGCGTAGATTATACTGAAAAGCATTAATAAAAGCAGCTTCACGATCCAACCCCACAGCACGTTAGTCAGAGAGACTGCTGGCCGATTTCCGCCCAAATTTCAAATAGCGTGTTTTTTCAAATAGCGGAAGTCAACGACGCGCTTAGTCTTCCCAGAGGGAGAAAATGACAATAATTTAAATATAATCATTTCCCGAAGTGGGAATGGAACCCACAACCAAACTCTTTTACAGTCATCATTTTATCTGACAGTGCTACTATTGCCTTTCAAGTCTTAAAAAATCTTAAAAAAGCATTAATATTTATTATAATTCAATTTTAAAACAAAAGTAATTATATAATAACTGTCGCTACGCAATCACTTCGCGACGTAACAATTTAACTTTAAAATTATTATCGTCGGTAAAAACGTTTCATCTAAGAGACACATTTAAAATGTGCTTTCAGAAAAGAATAGAGCTTTTCCTAGAGGACTACAAGTGAGTTATGACTTGACCCGATTCGTCTCGGGACTTGGCACGGATATTGATCACGTCTGCGAGCTTATAGCTATCCATATATCATGGGATAATTTACTTTGAGACCATAAAGCTTTTTGTAATGGAATTAAATATATAATATTGAAGTAACTATTACAACTAGTGGCCCCAGTGACGCGTTAACAACGCGTTGTCTTTAGCAATGCATATGTCACTATATAAACATGGATCAAACCATTATTTAAAAAAAATAGCATTCTGCACTCCTTCTCTATATAAACTATAAGTGTGCAAAGTTCCATGCTCCTGCGTTCGCTTAATTTTCATAAAAAGGGGTACAAAGTTTTTGCTTCACATATTTATATAAAGATACATTATATATTAATGAAGTCATAAAAATATATCTCATTAATAAACAGCAGCTTAACGCTGTATAACGCAGGGTAGTTAGAATAAATCTAGTAACAAGACTATCCGCTGCGTTTCACCCGAATTCGATACATTGTGTGTCCTTTGTCTTACCAGAGAGGAGAATTGAAAATAACTTAAAGAAAGTCAGACCACACACAAAACGACCACAGGCAAAAGTCAGACCCACTGCGTCGCGATGGTGTCTTATTTGATTGTTATTAAATTATAAAATAAGATGTCTTTTTGTACGGTTCAATTCAGTTTGGGTCATTTCTGAAACCAGTTTCCTTAATCTCAAAGACGCATTTTGCCTAAATATGTTTATATGATTTAAATACATATTACCATTCTCCGTATAAAGTTGATTAATTGGTTTATCGTATTGCGGAATGCTTAACTAACTGTGTAGGGATAAATGGATTTACTTTTGACAAGGGTTTTTGCTTCTTAATTAATATAAGTTCTAGAACAAAATTAAATTATGCTTATATGTAATTTGGACTTTTAAAACTAACTACTTTACCTTAATATTTTTTTAGTGTCAACCTTGTATCCCGCACATAGCAGGGTAGGCAGAGGGAACTAGAGAACCTAGTGTTACGACACTCCGAACTTTTAACATTTCTTTTTCCTATTTTCCGCCGAATTAAGGCATTGCATGCTGAGTGGCGGAACTCAACGCCGCGCTTTTGTCTTATTACCAGAGCGAGGAAATGTAAATACTAAATTTTAATTTTTTTTCAGCTTTACGCTGTATCCCGCATATAGCAGGGTAGGCAGAGGGAACCTGAGAACCTAGTATTAAAACACTCCGTTCCTCACTTTCCACCGAATTGAGGCATAGCGTGCTGAGTGGCGGAACTCAACGCCGCACAATATATTTCAACAATATTATTTAATACTAAATATTATTTTATTTCCTGGAGTGGGAATCGAAACCACAACCTGTCGCAAATACAGTTGCACGCTTGTGCCTCTGCGCCACGACAGGCCTCTATAGCCTTATTGATTATACATATTTAAAAATCCTTTGGTCATTATAATTTATCATTTAAGTCTAACAATAATCGTTTCACAATTAAAACTGATAACAAATCTTTAATAGTCAATACCTACGACTGCTAGATTTCTTTTAAGCGAAAGATCATTGAACTAAACAAAAACATTTAAAGGTAAAGCGAGAAAAAAATTAACACTAAGTATAGTAGTGAAATATAATTAATTAATTTTGGTGCAAGTTTAATTTTTTGTGACCGCAACATAAGTTCCTATTAAATAGAAATCGAGATATTTTGTTCTTCGTGATACTTATATCAGTACTTCAAAAAGGTTAATAAATTTTGTAGCTTAGTTAATGTATGAAAAATAAAAAATACGCATAGTGAAGTACTTTACTTTATAAGTTTCTTTGGTTAATATTGTACCTACTATAATTGATTCAGAGGGTTTAAGCTGTTAAGCGGCACAGCAAGATAGGCAGAGAGTACCTAGTGTTAAGACACTTCGTTTTCCCCCTGTCTGTAACTCCCCGAATTCGATACATTGCGCGTTGAGCAGCGAAATTCAATGCCAATCTATGTCTTCAAATTATAACTATTTTATTCATTCACTAAAAGTTTACTAAAAGATATTACGAAATACATATTTCTTCCATCGTGCACCATAAAATGTCTCTAATTGGCCAAAAGACTAGTAATATTTCATCGCTTTATTCTGTCGGCCTAAGTCATAAAATGTGTGAGAATTCTATAATAACTTACCGAATTACATGTGTTTATATCTTTAACAGCACCGGAATCGAGTAAGTCGACTACTGTGTCGAGCTGACCACCACGAGCCGCGCGGAGAAATGCTGTGTTTGGGTCTATCTGGAAAAGAAAAGAAAATCTTTATTATATAAAAAATATAGTAAAATAAACGTAGCATGTATTAGTCAACGAGTATTTAATATTTTAGTAACAGATTCAAATTACGCTAGTATGTCTACATTTTTTTCCGGTCCAATTGGATGCAGCGTTAAATTTCTATTTACCCTACTTTATGTACAATTTTTCAACTCTCTTTAAGATTAATATTTAATTTTTTTATCAGCTTCATACTTTTGCATTTTCCCGTAGGAAGTTTGGCCAAGAACCTAAATATAAGCTGTTAATACACTCCCTTGCCTGAATTTTAAGACGTGTGTAGAATTGCGGAGCTCAAAGCTGAGTTTTGTCTTATTCCTGTAAGTCAGAATAGCACCTACTATCAACGTTTATAATTCGCTTACGACACTGTAGCCTCTGTATTATAATATTTAATTTTTCATACATTATCTGATGACTCTGTAAGACCTAGAGTCCTATTTTAACACAACCAATCTATATTTTACTCCCAGAATTTTTAAATACATTTAATAAACCAATTCATTAATAATGCCTCATATTTCTTTGATAGAACCCACAACACGTCCCATTTTCGCGTCCATATCTTATAATCTTATATCTGCACCTCCATCTTCCATTCACCAAACAATTTGGTTTCCATACACCCAACACTAAATTGTTATTTAACGCTTTGGAACGGTATCTGGATTATTTAAGTCGACATTTACTTTGCCCTAGTCGCCATGATTGATTCAATCGTGACTGTGCTCTATTGTAGTTCTTGTACAACAGCCAAGGGGTGTTAAGTAGCTATTTAAAAGCTATAAAGCCGCTTATATTACTATAGTGATTTATAGATAAACAATGACTTTAATTTTCAGAACGCTTTTGTAAGTGTTTTGATTGGTTGTATACACCTAGTAGGTACATTAACTCTTAAATTTATTTTGTTCTTTTTAAAATAAAATATTTTTTTTAATATTCCTAATACAATAATAAATACAATAATATAGAAAAAACTACTATATTATAGTACCTACATGATAAAACATACATATCTTCTGTAAAATATCTATATAGCCAAACTGACACTTACAACAGATTGATGATTTCCATAACTCAAATAACTATCTTTGGCGGGGATTCAAGTCCATGACCCAACTAACTCAATCATAAGAACAATAAGTAATTAATAACAAATAAATAAAAAAAAAGTAAAGGTACACTTAAAATTATTTATCTCATTATCCTGGTAGTCCAGACAAGGACATTATGTTTACTACATAAAAATACTGTATTGTCATCAGATGTGGATAATGCATAAACTGGGTCAAAATAGCGTTACAAGATTTTCTTTCATACATTGATTGATGGATAGATATAGGTGACATTAGCCTCACCTGTAGAGGTAAACCGTTCAAAAAACGTAAGTAAGACTTATCATTATAAGTATTTTTTAGCTTCACGATGTGTGGATAGGAAGAGGGATCTTGAGGACCTAGTATTAAAAAGCGAGACGAAGTGTCTTAACACTAGGTTCTCAGTTTTCTATTTCCATTGAATTGAGACATTGCGTGCTTAGTGGCGGAACCCAACACCGCTCTTTGCCTTGTTATCGGAGCGAAAAAGTGAAAATATTAAATATTAATTATTATAAATATTTAATATTCTCATTTTCTGGAGTCAATCCGACAATCTGTAGCGTTTTTGTTAATCAATTCATGGAAGTCCATATGGGTTAACTTTCCAGAGTATGCGGTAATTTTTGATTGCTCGTAAGAATTAGATATAATTGTACAATCGATTATGCATGTAAATAGTCCATTAGTGACGCATCATTAAAAGTACACAGTCTATTGAAATTTTCTTTACAATTTTTCTTAGAGTTTATTCAAAGTAAAAGTTTTAACAAGCACATTAATACAGAAGTTCAGCTACAAACAGAATTTAAGTAGGTAAGTATATTATATTGGCTATAATTTACTTGCTATCATCCCTTTGAGGCCGCATTGATCAAAAAATTTAATTCAAACATTTAATTAACGTGATTTTTTATTCATTCTGTCAGTCTCTGCGCCGAACGGTTAACAAATAATATAAAATAAATCCCATAATAATTATATATAATTTTTAATAGGACAAATAAAAAAATACTTCTGCATATAAATGTATCTTACCGACTTATGTTATAAGAGACGTTAAAGGAGGTTAGTAACAAAATATTCATAATATAATATCACTTGCTTTTTTTAGTTAAAAAATATAAACTTATAAATAGATGACTCCAACCTTTTAAACTGAACTATAACAAAGAACTTAAAGAGAAAATTTGTTACGTTCACCCAATTCGTGATGACCGTTTATTCTCACAAAGGCGGTCTCTTACCCACGAATTGAATGAAATCTAAGCATAACCTATATTCTTAGAAGTGTTGAAATATGTTATAATTTTCATATCTGTATCAGGCGTTAATAACTTGATAAATCAAAAATGCAATTTTTTTAGGTCAGTCACTTATAAGTTTTAAGTGTTCTGTAAATTTAGGATTTAATACATTCTCAATTCGGCAGTGTCGGCAAGTGGGGAACGGAGTGTCTTAACACTAGGTTCTCAGATTCCCTCTACCTACCCTGCTATATGCGGGATACAGCGTGAAGCTAAAAAAAATACATTTTTGCCCGAAAATGTTGGGTTTGTTATTTTTTTTATTTAGTGATTTATTCGCGTTATAAAGAAATCCTAAAACTCCTTATTAATATTTAAAATGGTAAGTACAATTCAACGTATCAACATATTCACGCCAGTATAAATAAAAAAAAAATAATTTGGATTTTTATAATAATAAAAACTAAAAGTTCATATAAAGCATATATATATATATATATATAAACAACACAATAGGCAAAAGAATGTCAATGAAAAAATGCTATTAAGTTTACAACTAAAAATTTTATGTAGCGACAAACATCGAGCTATAAAATGGAGATTTTATTTTGCTTTTAACTGATTATTGTTGTGACATATCCTGAAAAGTTTTGTTGTTGGCAACTACATACGAGTACATCTATATATTAATACGTGAAGAAAAAACTTTGGATCCTTTGAAAATTATGTGGTTGGAGGAGAATGAAACTTGGTACACTTATATATAATAATACTTATATACATATAATAGTTTATTTAGCGAAGGAGCGCACAACGATTATATGTTTTTAAAATAATGCATAAAAAATATATTCAATTAATAAAATAAATGTTACACACACTACCATGGTTCTTCATTCACGTTTATATAAAGTGACATATACATTACTAAAGATAACGCGTTGTTAACGCGTCGATGGGGACACTAGTGTTAATAAAAATGTCATGTTCCAGTATTAGATATAAATTAATATTAAAAAAAAAGAAATAATTGTTTTTTTTTTCAATGTTTATCATAAACCTTGAGGAAAAAACAGTTCCGAGAAGATTTTAGCTCATTCAGTTTCGTCGGACAATATAACTTCCATTCGCGCCGTACTAAACTATTTCAATTAAGTTCAAAACAGTTTGTGAGAATTATATTTTTTGTTTCATTAAACTAAAAAAAAGTATTTTTAATGTTATGAATATATGACAAATGCATTTCGATAGTTTAAATGGTTGTGGTTCCTCTATAGATTTATATTTCCTACTTATATTGTGAATATAAAAGCTGGTAAAGATAAATGTATGTTTGTTACTCTTTCACGTAAAAAGTACTGAACTGGTCTAAAGTAACTTTGCGTTAACTACTGGACTAGAATTTATTAAGATTTAAATTGTAATTTAGTCATAAAATGTATTTATTACTAATCGAATTAAGAAAACATTTTTAATATATTTTTTTGAGTTAGAATTGAGCGTAAAAGCTAGTCATTATTTCACAGCTTACATTTATCCAAAGTACGTACAAACAAAAGCTATAAAAACGGTGACTGCCAAAATAACCATAAAATACCATAGCTTCACAACTTTCTTTCTATATTATTATCTCCAGTAATGTTTTTGTCGGAATGTAGTCGATTAGTTACACAATGTTCAGATTCGATTTGTAATGGAGTGTTAGGACAGGCATAAAAAATTACGATCATTTCAAATACCTATAAGAATAGCGATAATCATAAAAATAAAAATTCGCCACCGCACTGCGATTCAGACTGTGATATGTCTGACTAGATAAGAAGGTTACGGGTTCATTTCTCACTCAGGGCAAGTCATAATAACAATGTGGTTACAGAAGGAGCGGCTTTGAGTCACGACATCCAAGATGCAATGTCTGTCTGTATAAAAGTACATTAAAATCATTTATCACTATCAAGCAAACGTAAGAAAATAATTAAAATAAGGTGGAAGTAACGTATATAATACCTACAAACATACCTATATATGTATATAAAATATTTCTTAAAATTATATCCCTAAATAATTAACCGTGCCTTTCCTTATTTATTTTTATTATTATTGTTATTTTGTAGCTGTATAGTAATGTTAAAATTAAAGCGTTGATCTCGGGAAAGCTCATAAAAATTCATTGAGAAAATGTTCTACAGGAGCTCATAAGAATTTACAAGACTCCTTTGAATTTTTCATTAACTTAGATTACAATTTTCATCCAACGCAGTAAAATTTAAGTAATGTTATAATGAAAGTCCTTTAATGTAGACGTAAATAAGGAACAGTTTTATGTCTTTTCCCGCATAAGTACATTATGGTAGGCAGAGAGAATCTAGTGTTGAGACTGCCCGTTTTTATTTTTTATGAACCTAATTTATATTGCATTAAAAATATTTAATATAATCTTTCTCAGTATTTTAATATTTTTAGAATAATTCTATCACTCAAGAAAACACTGCCTGTTTTACGTTTTCACATTTTTTTTCCTTAATAACGTAATGATCCAAAATTTTTGACAAACAAATAAAAACACTGCACATAATCCTTAAATATAAAGAATCCAGAAATGAACCAACCACTAGCGTAATAGAGTAAACGCGCCTCTCAAGCGGCAGTATACGCGCGCCGCACCACACCGCCATTGCGGCACTGGTGGCTGGTGGCTGCCTGCGCGGGAGTCGCGCGCGAGTGAACACACCGACAACAATATACGTCGTGATGTAGGATTTGCTCTACTGAAGTTCCCCATAGATTTAGAGACCCTAGAGATCATCTGTTTCGACACGGCAATGTTTTGCAATACTGGATGCAAGTGTTAAACTTATTTGAAGTTATCAATAATTTCATACAATAAGTTGAATACTGTGTTATAAATTGGTTTAAATTCCCGTTCTTGTTGTAGTTCCGCTAAACAAATGCCACGCCTGCCACGTTTTCCAGTATAGAAAGTAATTTTCCAAATTGTTAGACATAATGTTATGTAAGTTCCATATTCATAAAATTTCATCGCATGCCGCTAAAGAAGTGTTAGATATTTTTCTGTTTTTTATTTTTTTTAATTAGCAAACTGTATGCCATATATACTCTAGGTATATAAGCTCAAATCACAAAAAATAACATTTTTTTTTTTATTAGGTCATTAAAATAGTTCAGTAGCCCTGGTTATTAGAAAGGAATTGAAAACATATCAATCAGTGTTCCTACTGCCCTCATAGATATCATCAACAAAAAATTGGTATCATCTCCAATTCCATACCTTATTAAAGAAAATTGAATGAACGTTGTATACAAAAAGAAGGCAATAAGCATCATTATAGAAAGATAATAATCAGTGCCGTTAGAAAGTGCAGTAAGGCCGGCAAATTGAAGTACAGACTCATCAAAGTGGAATAAGGTACTTATTGGCAAATAGACTATGGATTACAAAGTATTATTATAAAACTTGACAGCTTTTAAAGCAATCTCGATAGCCGCCAAGTCACGATCGGATCGACAAATAAGAAACCACGCTATTGCTTCGATTAATTGGTTTTAAAATACAAATTTAATATTTTAAACGTTTTTAAATTTATAACTGTGGAGGCTTCGAGAGCTTTTTGGAGCAGTACTTACAACTACAAGGAAAAATATATTTTTAAGCCTTCATGCCTTTTGAACATTTTAGGGGGTAGATAGTCTACAAGTTTGAGATACTGGGAACACAAAAATTTATATTGAAATTGAAAAGGAGATAAATAAAGAGTAGTTGTGTGAGAGTGTATGTTTATGCACGCTAATAACAGGAAATACTGGACGGTACTTAGTAAACCTTTTTTTGTTGTATAGCTATTATATTAATAAGTGTGACATATTTTTAATTACCACTTATATTAGAAAAACAACAAATAATCTATTCAAAATATTTATTGGCATTAGTTGGAATCGAACCTACACCCATAGTGAATAATTACTCATTCACCAAGTGTTTCACAAGGGCATTATAAAGGAAATCATTGAAATGAAATTTTTAATCATCCACAACCTACATTTACGATAGCTGAGACCGTATAGCGATGCAATCCCATTTCATGATTGTATTTCATTTGTCGCAGTAAAGCTTGCATTTGATCAAAATCGGTTACAGTTTCGGACCGTTACTTTTTATCAAAAAGAGGCCCTTATTTGTAGGGCGTCCAGATGGTTGATTTGGTCAACAATATGGTGAACTCAATACCTTATTATCACAATCATAGTTCAATATCTATTATAGGGTAAACATTAAATTATTATTGTGTGATGTTTGGTCTTCGCAATATTTACTCATTTCCAAAACGTAGGGTTTACTAAAATGTATTTTTGAATTCCAAAATGTCGCGTATATTATATTATCCGGTTAAAATTAATAGATACTTCAAGATAACAGAAACAATTTAGGCAAGTTATTTATAATCGATTGCTCTATTAAATAATAATCTATTCGTTCATACAAACAAAAAATCAAATACATCTCTCCTTCGTTTTACATTACGCCATAATAGGCATTAGCTAAGATCCATTCAGATATGTTAATTTCCAAACACGATGAAAGCAGGGCGTAAATGAACATCAACCAGGAAAACGCCTTATATAACGTACAAACATTTAAATTACAAAATTTTTTATACTTCACGTATTTCGACAATTTTGTGAGAAAGTCCAAGAAACTAATAAAACTTATGATTTTTCTTTGTGTCCTGCAGAAACGGAAAGATGATTGACTGCGTAGTCAGCAGGTGAACATTGCAAATAGGATTAATCAGTAAGTTATTAAACTCAAAAATATAAATATTTAGTAAAGATAATTTTTTACTCAATTTTTTTATGTAACAAAATCTATTTTTTTTTAGCTTCACACTGTATCCCGCATATAACAGGGTAGGCAGAGGGTTCCCGAGAACCTAGTGTTAAGACACTCCGTTCCCCACTTTCCGCCGAAGCATTGCGAAGTGGCGGAACGAAATCTATTAATTGTCTAATTTCATTTAACGAAAAACAAAGTCGATCTAACAATTAAATACTCCATTATTTACAAATTATAAGTACTAATCTAGATTATAATAAAATTACAGTATAATTAAAAAAAAAATAACAAAAGTAACTAACTATAAACGCTACTCAAAATGATTGACAACATAATGTTCTTTTGTATACATTGATACTGTATAAAGATTATTATAATCTACATCGCAAGTGTTCGAAAGTGAAATGGACCGAGAATATCAGCTAGACTGAAATCTTTGCTTACTAGAGCATTTACGAAGCCTATTTACGTCTTACGATAAAGCCGCCGTTATATTTATTTATCTCACTTTTCTTCGGTAGACCTTTCGTTATTTACAGTACAGTTATTAGAAATCTGTGGATATATATGTGTAAGGTGTTGTTATATATTTTTTAGTATATAAATAAACTAACATGAGTAATTAAAATCAAATTTACTTATAAAGAAAATATAATATAGATATTTTAATTTAATTTCAAAAAATAATTTAATTTCAGAATGTTAATTGTTATGCGCCTGTCGTGGCGCAGAGGCACATGCGTGCGAATATAAACGCGACTGGTTGTGGGTTCGATTCCCACTCTTGGAAATGGAATTTTTCATTTCCTGGGTTTAGTAACAAGGCAAA
Source organism: Philaethria dido (assembly GCA_033558755.1). NCBI lineage: Eukaryota > Metazoa > Arthropoda > Insecta > Lepidoptera > Nymphalidae > Philaethria > Philaethria dido. The sequence goes on from JAKGSA010000649.1 coordinate 1,421,272, forward strand.
GCGGGGCGTTGAGTTCCGCCACTCAGCACGGAATGCCTCAATTCGGCGGAAAGTGGGGAACGGAGTGTCTTAATACTAGGTTCTCATGTTCTCTCTCATCACTAGGTTCCCTCTGCCTACCCTGCTATATGCGGGATACAGCGTGAAGCTATGTATATATGTATGTGAATTGATTCTAAATTCAAATACATATAATAATATATTCTAATATAAATAATTACAAAACATCGTTTTACTATGCATAAATTAATAACCATAAGTATAGGTAGATGCACAATGGTACCTACTCTGAATAAGCAGTAATTATAAATTAAAAAGTTCCCCGTTGCCTACGGGCCGGCACTGCAGTCCTAGTTTTAAACGAAGGCAGAAAGTATATAAAATGGGTAGAATTGCAATCCACACAGCTAAAAAAAAAAAATACATTAGTTTATCTCTAAGCAGTAAATGAAAGCGCGTAATTGGGTCGAGCGGGTCATGCTCAACAGGGATTTATTGGACACTTGAATCGCCCACTTTCGTGAGCTGTTCTAGGGCTAGCTATATATTATTGTCTATAATAATTGGGATGTGCTTTATTAATGTCAATATTAATATCTAAGAAATATTTTATTTACAAATAGTGAGTAAAAATCAAATCACTTTTATTGCTTGGTTTCTACGAAGTCCTAGGACTATTCCACAGTAAATTCTTTTAGATTGTCTAACGAGACCGTGACGGTACTTTACGAATTTATTTTTCTTAAGGATTTAAAGCTGCAAGCATCAGATGAAGTCACAGTTCATCGCAATTATTCAGGAATTTAATAAAACATTGATTTTGTAATAAGCAATTTAAATATAACATTTAAAAAATATATCTCAATTCGGCGGAAAGTGGGGAACGGAATTGTTGAAAGAGAATGGAGTGTCTTAACACTAGGTTCTCTGGTTCCCCCTGCCCACCCTGCTATATGCGGGTTACAGCGTGAAGTTAATATATATACATATATATACATTTTATCACATAATATCTAACTGATGACTTTACAGGCTACTTTACTTAAACGTCATTAATTTTTTACTAAAATATCTACAATAAAACTATTTCCACACAAACTTACCAAACGTAGCGTCATTATATTCAAACCACGCGTCAGAGCAATTATGTTACTGTAATACGCGGCAGACAAAGATCAATAATAATTATGATTTACGGTGGCACTTTAAACCAGGAATAGTAAGCTTTCGAAAGGGTTAAGCCGCACGAAGCATTAATTCATAAAAGTGTTATGAATACCGACCGGCTGTTGATGAATTCTATAAAGTATCGACTGGAAATAGATCGTTTGATACGAACAATTCGTGTTAAGGCACGTGCGGTACATTTGATGAATTACAATAGCCTAATACCAAAAAATCGAAATATGGAGTTATGTATTAAATCAATATATGGAAATATTTGAATATTTTTCGTCTGTCTTTGAACAATATGTAATATGTGGGTTGAATAACTGCAGAGATTTTTTCTTTTAAACACATAGTCATAGAAAAGTAAATAATACAATAATAAAAGTTTCTTTCTACAGTTAAAAAAACATGTATTATTCTATTTTAATCAAAAATTTTGAAACACTTAAAACAAAATTATAAGATTTTAACAAATATTTTCTGTTCCCCACAAAACAGTGGGATGGGGGAAAATGTTGAAAGAGAACGGAGTGTCTTAACACTAGGTTCTCAGGTTCCCTCTGCCTACCCTGCTATATGGATACAGCTGAAGTTAAAAAAAAAACCAAATATTTTCAATGATTGTGAGTTTTAATCGAGTAAATACTATTTTTTTCCTGTTGTCCATGTACTACTTACGTTAGAGATGAACGGTATAGACTAGTAATGCAAGTTAGAAAAAAATGTATGTCAGATAAGGAAAAGGTTGTACATAACTAGATTTATAAATAAAAGCCCTTTATAGTAACAAAAAAATCTATTTTGGAAATATAATAATAATATTTATTGTACAACAATAAAAAACACATTACAACTAAAATAGATAACAAAAAAGAGAAATGTACAAGACGACCTTATCGCTAATACAGCGATCTCTTCCAGGCTAATATGCTCTTAAATTATTAATATCAATTTTTCGTTAGGATATCATCTATATATAAATACGTGAAGCAAAAAGTTTGTATCCCTTTTTACAAAAATTAAGCGAACGGAGAATCATGAAACTTAGCACTCTTATAATTTGTATAGAGAAGGAGTGCAGAATGTTATTTTTTTTAAATAATACATAAAAAGTATATTAAATTGATAAAATAAACGTTACACACATTACCATGGTTTGATATTCACGTTTATATAAAGTGAAAACGTAAGAATTAAACAAACATTGCCAAAGACAACGCGTTGATAACGCGTCACCGGGGCCACTAGTATGAATAAAGGTGTAATTAATTACTTCAGTCACTAAACAATATGAAGATAATTCTTATTTTTAGCTACCTTTTATCAAAACACTTTTTTCATTAAATGTAACTGTAGTATATGCTTTTGATGTAAGCTTTATGTAGAAAATTTTGCGGTCTCATAATAAAAATGGTGCTTTATGCCGCCATTAATCTTGATCATGCCGGTGCAAGTTTTTGTATCTATAATACATATACGAACTGCTGGCCTTTTATAGTAGCTATTGTTGGATTTTACTGTAATTTTATATATATAGAAAATAAAAATCATAGAAATTCAGCACGCAATGCATCAATTCGGCAGAAAGTGGGGAACGGAAATGTTAAAAGAGAACGTAATGTCTTAATACTAGGTTCTCTGGTTCTCTCTGCCTACCCACCTAAGTGTAGGATACAGCGAGAAGCTAAAAAAATCGTATATATTTACAGCCACAAATGACTAACTCAATGATATGAAGTTACATTATTACATGCTTGATGCTACATAATGATCAGCAATCACTTAATATAAGTATACCTACACGTTGTGTAATCTTCAAGGTTGTTAGCGATTACGTAAACAAACCTTGACAATGACTTGTGGGCGTTGATTCATCTTATTTGATTTTAATTTTAACTTAATGTTATGATGCCATCGTAGAGCTTTTAAAGTTCGTCAAAAATTACTTGCCTATATATTTATGACTTCAAAAAGTGATTTTGGGTTCCGCTATCCATTAATTATCCGTTTTTTGAACTTTAACATTCAGTGTCTTACTTCTTATCAACATTCGCTTAAAAGGTTTGAACAGACTGATGAATTTGATAAACAAAATTATGATAATTGAATTTGATGTTCCAAATCTATTTATTTTAGTAATATAAGACATATTACTAAAACAATGCCTTACCATGCACATTTTATGGGCAGGATTGTATGGGCAACTGTTCGAATGATAACGGATACAAACGATGATAATATGAAAAATAATTATATATTTCTATACAACTCATTATTTATAGCTATTTTTAATTACCACTTGTTATACAATACTGCTGTTGTTTTACAAAACTGTTTCAAATGACATAAAAATGTAGATCGCAAAAGTAACATAGCTTTCAAAACTATCATATATCACGCACGTATCTCACTTCCGCAGTCTCTCGTAAGTACCGAGAAGACTTTTATTTAAAGGAAAAACATTTTATTCAGGCGAGCGTTTGTGACAAATAACTTTTTCTCGTCCATCAAAGCAAGACAAAAGGAAAAAAGAAATGCTACAGTTATTGTTGTAGGAATTCGTAATACCTTCACAAGTGTCAACTATTATTGTAAGGAAATGATTAAAATAAGTGAGCTTCGATCTACTTTTCAAGAAATACATTTATACAACATATATTTAAATACAATTGATAGATTTTGTGTATAGCTAAGCAGATAATCACAAAGTATTAACCGTTGAATATTTGTCTCTTTTTTTCAACTAGTGGTAGCTTAGACTTTCATTAAACAAGACATAACAGTTTTAGCTGAAAATACTTAATAATTAAAAAAATATTATTTTATCATTCAAATTACTTACTAATAAAAACTAAAGAAACAAATGAGTGATTATTTATATTTACATGTCCTATATGTTATGACTGAACCAAACAGCTCCTTAAAAATATTAACTTTCATTATCTTAGGAATTCCTACTGCTATGTTACAAAAAATATTGTGTTCCCTTATACTTTATCGTTGTTTTATTTGAAGGAAGTTAAAAATCCATTGTTTCGATAACTGGTTCGTAGGGCCCGTGTAAATGTACTCCTAAACAGCTCCAGGGCGCATAATATTCTTTTGTTACCTTAAAAGCTATTTCGACCCACGCTTGAAACAATGTGAATAGGCTTTAAAAGATCCGTCTAATTGGAACATGGAAGATTGTTAATACACCGCCCCAGTAAGATTATAAAGGTACATTATTGTGAAGGCACTACACCTGAAGGATGTGCCGTCGCGCGAATATACGTTCTTCAAAAGAGCAAGAATAATTGCAAAGTAACAGAAAAGAGCAACGAACTGGTACAAAAAACTCTCATACTGGCACGTGCATGCTTTATCTCAAAAACTGGAGGCTAAAGAGGAATAGACACGGAGCTTGTTTATTCATAAGGATTGGCTGAAAAACTACACATTTTTTATATTGATCTGAACAACCAAACGAAATTTGCATTTATGTTACTAAACAAGTGCAATGACTGATAGGGAATTTCGCTAAAAACCATTTCAAGAAACACGTACGGGTTTACGATAACAATACTTTGACATATTGGTTACAGTTTTCGAAACTACCTTTTCGTTGCCTTCTGTTTCTTGTAACCAATTTATAAGGAGATAAGGTTGGCGTCGTTTCAAGAGCCTTCAGTTTTGTTTCCTTTGACAATATCTAGTATACTTCATAGGTGTCTAAAAGAAATCGAAAAATCCTCTTGAGCAGTTACTTGGTCATTCATAAGCTGTTTAAGATAGTTTAAAGCTGTGAAAAAATATCGCTTATAAAAATCTATTTATATAACTCATAAAAATTTAAATTACAATTATAAGCACTCCTTACTCTATCTTCGCTGTATCCCAATACATAACCCATCACAACTAAAGAAAACTAGCAGTGTGCCAGCACAGGGACCGGTTTGCTCCCCAACTCGTCCGCCTACATCCACAGCACGGGACGGTGCGATCACTGATTTATTGACGGACGTTGATGCCCGAGTTCCGTTGAAGGTTAGGGGTCATGACATTTGTATTGAACGTATTACGTGATTTATCATAACATTTTTTAAAGTTCAATTCAAGCGGTGTGTAAAATTACTTTATAATAATAGCATGAAAGGTACATTGAAATGCATATCGCATTATATTTTGACATACATAAACATTTTAAAATCTAAGGTCAAATCTAATAACATTATTTTTTTTTAACTTCACGCTGTAACCCGCATATAGCGGGGTAGGCAGAGGGAATCAGAGAACCTAGTGTTAAGACACTCCGTTCTCTTTCAACAATTCCGTTCCCCACTAATAACATGTTATTTATAAATATATATTTTTATTTTTACATCTATAATAAGTATATATTAAAAATCCTATACCGAATTGTAATCAATTAACAAATCTACCTTTTAAAAATACACACACGTGAATAACATAATAACATCAAGTCTCAGACATTTAATTATAACAAATCATATATATGAGAGGCATTCGTAAATAGACCCATTACAGCTAGACCTGGTAAGGCTAAGCTGACTCATGTCCTTATTCGGCGAGACCTGCCCACGGAGGCGTTGGCGCAGTCGGTGGACATTTGTCAAGTGACAGTTAAAAGGTAAGCAAGTATAATGAAAATAACGTGAATCACCAGTTTAAATATACATTTGTTTTTATAATAAAATTTGATTATTTAAGAAAAGACATCGTGGCGCAGTTAGAAAGAGTGACTGTAAGCGCAACGAGCGTAGGTTTGATTCTAACTTGAGGAATTTTAAGTTTTGCTTTTTCGTTTCTAGTCTGGTTAGATAAACCGCTTCATTGGTGTGGACCAAGAAGTATAATCTCTAAAACAAGTGGAAAATGAAGAATATTAAATTATAATACTTTATTTGAGGCCAGCCGTGGCGCAGAGGTATAAGCGTGCTACAATAAACACAGGTTATGGGTTCGATTTTGGCTCCATGAAATGAAAATAGTAAATGTTTAAAATAATTTATACATTTAACATTTTCATTTCTTCGTTTTGGTAACAAGGTAAAGCGTGGCGTCGAATTCCGTTCACCACGTGGGAAATCATAACAGAACGGAGTATTATTTAACACTATGTTTTCGAGATGTGCATCAGCGTGAAGCTAAAAAAAAGGTATAAATATATAAATTTATTATCTCTTAATATTCAATAATACACCGATAAAAGCGTGACCGTCAAACTTACCATTTACTATAAAAGTAATTATATAATCGTCTAAGACGAATGATAGAAGTTCCGAATAAACTTTGTCATGCTATGTTTTATCTGTGATGGGATTACACGTCAGTTTGTGTCGATTTAAGGTGCGTTAATTGATTGTATATTCTCTTCGATGTTTAATAATTATGTAATAAATCCGTAGTAAATAAATCAAAAGTAGTTTTCTGGGAAGGCATTTTTAAATTTAGGTCAGGTAATTTAAAATTTAGGTATCTGTAAATTCTGTTTATACTATATAAATACTAATTACCTAATCGATATAGATTTTTTGATACTTTTTGATTTAGTCATTCATTAACTTTATAATACTTAAAACAAATCCTAATGAGTGTTTAGGAAGTTGTACCTATATGGAAGATGACTTATCAACCTATTCACGCTTAGAACGGGATTATAAGTATATATTTCATTAATATAGGTAGCGTCTTAAACAAATGTAATATTATTTTTATATTACATTTTTCTAATCGCCTGTCGTGGCGCAGATGCACAAGTGTGCGACGGTAAAGCGACAGGTTGTGGGTTCGATTGCCACTCCAGGAAATGAAGTATTTTCATTTTCTGGGTTTGGTAACAAGGCAAAGCCCGGCGTTGAGTTCCACCACTCAACACTCAATGCCTCAGTCTAGCGAAAAGTGGGGAACGGATTTGTTGAAAGAGAACGGAGTGTCTTAACACAAGGTTCTCAGGTTCCCTCTGCCTGCTATATGCGGGATACAGCGTGAAGTTAAAAAAAAAAAAGAAATTTCTAAAAATACAAAAATTCCTTAGTCTTCATAGTAAATAACTAGATTTGAATGAGTTGTTTAATATTATCGCTTTACGTGTTACTGAACGACCTAAAAATAAACCTAAACATCACAACAACTCTTAACAGTACTTAACATCCCGTCCCTTAAGAGGATAAGGAAGAGATGATGCGATTGCAAAATGAAATTAGCCTTGAGCTATATAATACGTTTGTAATGCGGTGCCGGTGAGTCAAGTAGTTAACACTCTATAATTGAATATAACACAACCAATTATACACACATGTGATAAATTACCATTTGCACTTATTGTAATAAATAAAATTATATTATTCTATTCTAGATATCATGGCGAAGTTCAAGCAATAGTGATGGGTTTTATTTATTTGTTTTTTTACCTTCACGCTGTATCTCGCATATAGCAGGGTAGGCCGAGGGAATCTGAGAACCTAGTGTTCACACTCCGTTCCGTAGACACTCCGTTCCCCACTTTCCGCCGAATTGCGGCGGACCTCAACGCCCCGCTTTGCCTTGTTACCAAACCCGGGGAATGGATAACACTAAACTTTTACATTTCCTGGAATCGGAATCAAATCCACAAATTGTCGCGCGTTTGTGCCTCTGCGCCACGACAGGGTTTTATATTAAGCAGTAATAAACTTGTCAGTAACTAACTGTAGCTGATATTAAATTATTAATTTCATTTATAGGTAAGATAAATGTCAATTCTCAACATCAAGGAAGCGAAAATTATAAGAATTGATGTGAAATTGAATTTTATAAGAATCAATTTCTACATCATTAATATCACAATATTCATAACTGAAATATAATTGGTGTATCACCATAATAGAATAATTATGAAGTTCATCTTAAACATAAAGTAAGTGTAATGAGGAAAGTGGAATGAAAATTAAAGTAATAACTGGAAGAAAGTTCTCAAAAAAAGGAAATATAATGGAAGAGAAAGGAAGGCAGAAAACAATGCGTTACAAAATTGCTCTTTATAATACGAAAGATGCGTAAAGATTACAACTATAGTTAGAACAACACAAAATTCAAAGCCCAATAAAGAAAAACAACAAACAAAAAAAGGCCTTTATAAGGCCAAACAAGATTAAGCTAACAACAAATTGAAGTTATAACAAGTTTCTTCTTGGATAATCTCTTTAATCAACACTTTCACTACGACCTAATTTGTTTAATGCCACAAACAATTGTGTTAGTTAATAATGTCAGTTGTCAGTGGTGTCAGTAATTGAGACATATGTCAAAACAAAACACAGTTACAGTTAGGTTGGAAAGTGGCGAGAATACTGATTTAACCTGAAAACAGGAAACGTCTTGTCACAGCTAGAATCAATTGATGTAACGATTCAGGGCACCCTGCGTGCTTGTCGCCGTAGCGCCTAACTGTACCTAATGGTGGCCTTTTTTGTAGTCTAGATTCTATGTTATATATATTAGATGTAGTATATTAGTTTTAACGGTGTAGTTTTATATTAGTGTTTTCGAATATTTTTTTAGTTTTATCCTTTTTACCTCATTGCAGGGTAGTCACAGAGAACTTAGTACTTTTTTATAGTTTTAAAGATGATACTAACCACATAAACAAGCGTATAAAAATTGCGACGCAGTCCGATATAGAACGCATGGCTTAGTGGTCAGAGCGCTTGGACAGTTTCCCAGAGGCACGGGTTCGATTCCCGCTGTGTTCACTGAACGCATGGCTTAGCGGTCAGAGCGCTTAAATGGTTTCCAAGTGGTGCGGATTCGAGTCCCGCTGCGTTCAAATTTTTATATCGTTTTCTAAATATGTTTTTAGAACTTAGTGTTACTGACACGCCGTTCTCTGCATTCCAGTCAGATTCAAGGCATTGTGTGTTAAGTGAAAGAAATCAGCGCCAGACTCTATGTGACTAGAGAGAAAAAATTAAAGAATTTAAAAAAAACTATAGAAAAATTGAATATTTTAAATTAAAAACTATTACTTCTACGTTAGATTTTCATATAAATAGTTAATGGAAATTTATACCTACACATAAATAATACAAACTAAATGATTGTATTATCGGATTCTTTGATATGACTGTATGTGAGACGGAAAAGCGCATATCAGGAAAAAGATATATTTAAAAAGAGCTGCGTGAGCAAGATGCGTGCCATAACTCTGATCTGAATTATTTATAAGGTGACAATACAAAGAATATCTTTATAACTGTCACCGATGAGTGTTGACTTTCTTTGCGCGTTGGGAACATTACGTGGAGTAAATAGAATACATTGGTAACTATCATTAATATAACCTATTAAAATAATATAGGCTACCTTACTTTGTATTCCGCATATAGTGGGGTAGGCAGTGGGAACCAGAGAACCTAGTGTTAAGACACTCCGTTCTCTTAAGATTACTGTTTCCCAATATAAACTAGTTGGACATTAGATGAAAAATAGCATAAATAACTTATATAAATTATATTTTATGATGTATATTGATTAAACATTGTTATTGCATTAGTTTTGATGTTTCTGATAATTTCGAATAAACAATAATAAAAATAGTGTACCAATTTGAAGAAAAATAATAATAAGCCAACAAATAAAACGTTTTCTTGGAAGTTGGAACATTCCAATTACTCTAAGTAAGAATCAAGGGTTATAACACTGTAATCGGATAAAATAATTACAAATTCAAATTTCATACTGTACTTGTATAGATTGAAAGAGAGAGAGAGAGAGATTTTTTCTGGGTACTATCGATTTATATCTAATTCGAAATGTACTTAAATTCTCCTTATGATGAGGACGGAATATTTTATCATGAATAGGTCTTTAGAGCCTGCAAGATACAAAGAATTGGGAAACAGAAATCTTAAGAGAATGGAATCTCTTAACACTAGGTTCTCGGGTTCTCTCTGCCTACCATAATATGTGTAGGATACATCATAAAAAATAAGATACATAGAACCATAAGTACTAAAAGAAACTACACAACAGGTGGCCAATATAACAAATTAAAGTTATATAAAGTATGTCCAATTTTATATGCGCGTTCAATCAGGCGAGTCATTGTTATTATCCGCTGAAATGAAGGCGAAAGTGTTTGAACAGTGAAAGTTTTGCTTTACATCGGTAGTATACCACAAGTAGCCCTACTATTTAAGGTATTGTTGAGTATCTCGCGCATTACAATAGCGATCTAATCTTGTGGAAATTATTATCTAATAGATTAATCAACTTTTAATACGTTTTATGATTAATTATAATGCAGTTTCTACATATGTTTTATTACTTGTATACATAGATTGGCGTGAATTACCGTAAACTTGTCGGCTAAATTAAGTATTAACACATTCCGTGCCATGAACCATTCGTGGCATTCTATATATGAGTGTCAGTAACATTTTCCTGGGCGCCATGGCACTCATATATGGTGCCAAGATATGTTGCATACGTAGCCGTGGCATACGCATTTGAATGTTATTTTTCAGTATAATCTCTTTAAGAACAAAAAAGTAACAAAAAAGTCATCTTTGACCCGATATTTTTTTATATATAGCTGTAGCACAGAATGTGTTCAAAGAAAATGGTTTTCATATAGGTAAATTCCTAGTAAAACACTATTTTAGCACGGATTTTAGCAGTAATTATGCGAAAGAAGAAGATCATGAAGAGATGCTGAAGAGCAGAATGATTCAATATTTAAAATCACCTCCGTTTCTAAGAACAACTTTGTTTACCTGTAACGTAGTATTTTAGTCAATACAACTTCACTTAACAAAATGCACATATCATTAGGAGCATGTGCATGAATATCTTTACTAGAATAACAAAGACTATCCTGTATTGTACTATTTGAATAAATTTTCAAGTTACAGCTTATTCAATACTTACTGAATGTTTATGGTTTAAGTTAATGATCATATAACATATACGAGTGTATGTCGTGAATGACCTACATACATATCATATTTTTTTTATTTATGTTTATTGTGTATGTATGAAAAATAAAATAATATTTGATAAGAGTTTTAACCAAGCTTACTTTTCATAAGAGGTCTTTACGAATTGACATCTCTTGTCTTGTCTTATTTCCATTTACTTTTGAACAAATAATTAATTAATTATTTTAAATTATTATTACCTATAGTAAACACGTGCGTTAGAAATGAACTAAATTTAATTTATTATAAAAATATAATATAATTCTATTTAAAATGACGATAAGGAAATTCTTATCGTAATTTTAATATGAATTATATTGTTACTGTTAAATAACAATAATTAATTTTAGTTCAGCTCTTTAATTATAGCTTCAAAAAATTATAAATTTAATTTGTTAAATTAACATATTGTCATCACCGTAACTTTGTTAAGATCAAGTCTAGGCGTAACTAATGGAGGATCGCGAAATGAGCGGAAATTAGATAAAATGTACCAGTAAAAACTTTCTACCTAATACATACATACATACATAGCTTCACGCTGTATCCCGCATATAGCAGGGTAGGCAGAGGGAACCTAGTGTTAAGACACTCCGTTCCCCACTTTCCGCCGAATTTAGGCATTGCGTGCTGAGTGGCGGAACTCAACGCCGCGCTTTGACTTGTTACCAAACCCAGGAAATGAAAAATTCTATTTCCTGGAGTAATACCTACCGTATAAAAGGTCAGATGAATGATAACAAAAAATACAAGATATAAGGATACAGTAATGACCTGCAAGACTACAACGATTTATCATTTCTATCTAATGAGCAAGTAAAAGTATTTATTTATTGAAAGATATTCCAGAGAAAGTCCGTGTTTCTATTATAATTAATAATGAAAACCTCATCTAATCTGACGTGTATAAAAACTAATAGGGTCACTGAGGTTGCTAAACAGAAAATGTACTTGATAACTTTCCTTATGTTTTATCATCATGTTATGATTACTTTGATTATTGCACTTTCAGAATATTTGTAACTTCGTGAAAAAAATAAATAAGTAAATTAGGTCACAGGTTCTATTCTAGTTCATGTAAATATATATTTTTTTAACTTCACGCTGTATCCCACATATAGCAGGGTAAGCAGAGGGAACCTGAGAACCTAGTGTTAAGACACTCCGTTCTCTTACAACAATTGCTTTAATTTGGCGGAAAGTGGGGAACGGAATTGTTGTAAATATTTGTGTTACCGAAAAAAATGTTTTGTTAGGCTCTTACAAATTGGCTATTTATTATTGTTGGCGAACAAACAACGTTAAAATAGAGAGCAAACGAAAGCAACCACCCCAACGAAAACACCTAGCAACTCCATAAATTTCTTTTCTCAAAGAGAAACCAACAATAAGAATAAGTAATGACGTCGTAAAATAGAATACGTACGTTTCCAGCATAACAGAGTTTTACAAAAGCGTTAACCCATATAATTATAATAATGTCTTTAAAAGCTGCATATTAACATTAAATAGCAAAAGTTTCTAACATATTGCAATATCCGATTCGAAGTTTTCAAAAGAAAGTTGGATCCTATATTGAAATATGTACATATATACGCGTAACTGACTTTTAAACTATTAATAACTTCTGTTTATTACATGCTAAATATATTTTTTATATTAGTTAATGTATATTTAACGATACAGGCGCTCCAACCAATAGTTCTCTACCTTCATAGGTAATTATAATACAAGTAAAACTGGCCCCGACGGGATTAAGCGAGATGTACGCAAAAACTGCGTGTTCTCGAAGATGCTTTTAGACTTTCATCTAACAAAACTCAATCGATCACCGTCGACAGGTACACAGCCTCCGATGGAATACACTTAGATCCATTAGGTTTTGTATAAGAGTAGAAAGTGGTTACATTTAGGTCATGAGAGATTTTACAGCAGCTGCAAAGGTTTTGAGTACCTTCTATTTATATTTTAGTATATAAATGTATATTTAAAATACTTAGAAAAGGTATAAGCGAGAATGTTACAATAAAAATGATCTGCTTTATTTTTATTATGTGCTAAGGAGGTTTGGGCACGTCGATGAAGAGGAGTCATGAAAGAATGGTGAAAAATATATGAAGCAAAGGTGAGCGGCAAGAGAGGTAGGGGAAGACCTCGGTTGACCTTCGAGAACACAGTATCAATTATACTGGAGGAAGGTCACGTAAAAAGCATGAGGACCCCCCGGAGGGCATGCATGAAGAAGTTAAGACTGTGGACGAGGCGAAAGAGGTATGCAGAGACCGTAGCGTTTGGCACTCCGTTCTCTCTGACTACCCTGCTATGGGATAAAGCGTGAAGATAAGTAAGTAAGTATTTAAAATACTTTAAATAATATCTTAATAGAAAATGTTTTTAAAATGACTCTAGCATCAACTTGTAATTCCTAAGCTTAAAATATAAAAGAGAGCTTAAAAGTGGCCAGTTCAGACATAAGTCCTTATATATTTCTTTATGTGACCTAAATATTGTCAGTTCTATACAAAATAGAGATATAAGTGTGTTTGAAAGATGAAAGATCACTTAACTTCAGTATAGGTGTTTGTTAAATCTGTTTACGTCGCAGTAAATACCTCTTCACTAATGAATACTAAACGTTATATATCTAATTACCAGTTACTTCACACAAGAAAACACGTAAACTTTTATGACTATATTTATTACGGAGGATTTAATTAATTTGTATTACCATTGATTTTGATTAATTGATATTGCACTGTATTATAAAATGTTATAACGATAAAATGACATAAGCCAATAAAAATAAATTAATATGTTAATCAGATAAAAAAAAAATATTTTTATCTATTTTTTTTTTAAATAAGATATTTTGTTGATATTAAAGAAAACGTTCAGTTTATTAAAATTTTCGTTTAGGGTTAACTTTTTGTAGTTCTAATATTTAAACTAGAGGACCCATTGATATGTAAAATTCGCGTTGACTTAGCAACATGTATGTCACTTATTACAAAAGTATATGTCAATTAAATGGTAGTATGTGTAATATTTATTTTATAAGTTCAATATATTTCTAATGAATTATTATGAACACTTATATATGAACTTTAAAAATGCCAATTACATATATTTTTTGTAAAAAGAGGTCCAAAGCTTTATCTTCATGTAACCATAGATATAAGATATATAACGAAAAATGTTAGCTTTTAATTAAGACAAGTACCAAAATCTTAAAGTATTTACACACTGCTACAAAAAAGAAATGTGTCGTGATAATTACGCCTTTCTCAAGTGTGGGAAATAAAAATGGGAAGTCACTGTACGACTAATGACGAAAGACAACGGTCACCAAAAACCACGTTCTGTTACAAAGACGTAGAAATATTTTTTTAAACTATCATTTTTGCTTTAGTGTTAAGTTGCTCATCTCTATAAATGGCCAAGTTACACTATTTCTTTATAAATTATAATTTATGAGTTACTCTAATGCGTAGCCGAGCGAGTACAGTAGTACGAGCGAGTGTTTACTATAAAGTTATACGAGTATTATATCGTTAAAGTTAAATACTTTTTTATCTAGATCCATTGCGTCAAAGAGTAGCAAATAACTTTATTTCTCAATTTTAATATTAGGAAGATTTACAGTTACTATATACTTTTTTAAGTGCTTAGTTACTTTTTATATACAGATTTAAAAAAAAAAAACTATAATTAACAAAAGTATAACAATTGTTTTAAATATATTCTCTTTTCTGAGTAAATAAATAGCTTCACGCTGTTTCCCGCATATAGCAGGGTAGGCAGAGGGAACCTGAGAACCTAGTGTTAAAATACTCCTTTCACCACTTTCCGCCGAACTGAGGCATTGCGTGCTACGTGGCGGAACTCAACGCCGCGCTTTGCCTTGTTATCAAACCCAGGATATGAAAATACTAGACTAAGTAAATAAATACTTACTTACTTTTAATAATTGGCTAAAACTTATACACGCGTTACTTTAATAATTTCAATAACAATTTCACTAAAATGTATCAACAATCTATAGGTAATTCGGAAGTCTTGAATATTTGCGAAATCAGTTTCTTAGAACTAATTTCAGATTTGATTGCATATTTATATTTAGCTTCCTGCAGATTTTACTAATGCGCACAACTAATGTAGGTTATAAAGTAAGACTTTATGTTTACACATACTTATAACGTATTAGTCATAGTAATGAAAGCAATTTTCAGAAACAGTTTATATTAGGGGTAAGGAAGTCGTAATAATCAAATTTTATATATATGTTTACTTCCCTTGTGTTGTCACATATCTGTATAACATGCCTATTTCTCTCTACTATATATAAATGTAATATGTGTATGGGCAAAGGATTTTTTTGTATGACAGTGTTATCCGTTGCGCGCGGCGATTGACTGAATAAATAATTTAGAGTTATTCGCGTGAATGCACATAATACAAAATCACATATTGACTGGATTTCAATTTTATTTTTGATCGTTAATAACAAGCAATTTCGCTTCGCTCGCCTCGCGTACTTGTATGAAGCAAGTGGAATTCCTTAGTTATAAAAAAAATATTTCAAATAAAACAAAACTAAATAGACCATTTTAGAACCAAGAAAGCTTATTTAATAGCAACGTCATCGCTTTAACTACATTAAACATATCATGCATGGATGTAGGCTACAGATTTCTATCAAGTGCGAACAGACAATAGTTCAATGCTCAGTAAACAATAACCGGAATCTTCCCACGATCCATCTGGACTATTAGCTGACGCCGCACAAACTAAGAACGTTGACCATAAAGGCACATACAAACGTTTTGCACGGTAGAATCTAAGTAATTCTACTGTTTTTACTGCAATACTATTCTCTATACCATTGCTGGTGTAGAATTTTTTATTGCACTCCGCTAGTACAACTTGTTTTTAATTTATTCGCTCAATTAAACCTTAATTTTATGTTTTCTTGCATTTGCAGGTGTATTTACTGTAAGAAAGTGTTTAATAATATTTACTACATTTTTTTCCAAACGTATGTAAGTAATTTAAAACACTTATTACATAAAAAAAACAAACTTGACATACATTTTAAAGTTAAATTTTTACAACATTTTCTGCCGACTTGAGGAATTCATTCGTGCTGAGCGGTGGAACTCAACGTCGCGCTTTGTCTTGCTACCATTGCAAGAAAATGAAAATACTAAATATTATTTAATATATTCATTTCCTGGAGAGGAAATCGAACCCACAACTTGTCACGTTTACTGTCACACGCTTGTTACTTACTCTGTGCCAAGACTGGCCTCTACATTTTTATTTAATCTTTATAAATGTAAGATTAGCGTAAAAAACTAGTCTAAGAGAAACCCTGGTCATAATACAACCTATTGTCTTTAAAAAGCATTTATATCTTTATAGAATTGCACGAATGTCATTCGCTTCATACAAAACAATCTCAGTACACTTGATATATACAAGCCCGTACATTAACCATAAATTAAAGTCTTAGCGTAATTGTAGTTTGTGACCGCAACCACAGTTATAATTACATAGCGTCATTTCATTTAGAACTTTTAAAGTAAGGCATAATAATATTCGAAGTAAAAATATAAATCGTGCTATGAAATAATTATGATGGAACGTATGTGTTACGTATATGTCAGTTACTCACAAGGGGAATCAACCGGTAATGGAGGAATATTGGATTAAAATATTCCATTAAGTTATAATTACTGTAGCAGGTATCTTTAATATAAATAAATAGTATTAATGTATTAAAAAATGGCTAGTGTTCTATCAAAAAAAAAAAAATAATATTAAAATTTGAACATAAAAAGAAAACCGCCTGCAAGTAAAATGCACTAAAAAAATTGTTACGAATAACTCAAAAACTACTTGTTAAATATTAAATAATTTAAGTGGGACCATATCAGGAGTACTAGCTTTCATATAAAGAAACAACCATCAAAATTGGTTCACCCACTAAAAGCGGTAACACAAATATTAAAATATAGTGTCGAATTAATAACCTCCTTTTTTAAAGTCGGTGAAAAAGGATATAAAAGCAACCCGTTTAAAATATTTTTCGTTACCCTGATCGTTCTAGCAAGGAAGGGTTCACGTTATGAAAATATTGCATTATCATTGGAACGTGAGCAAATTTCCAAAGCAAATCGGACGGCAAGAATTGGGGCAAGCGTGGCAAGATTTTCTTACGGATTGACGATAGACAGGTGAAGCTAATAGAAATGTATTAAAATAGTGCCTTTCTATATTCTGCTCTTGTGTTATCTAGTAAGACATAACGCGTTGTTGACGGCGAATAATACAAATTATCACAAGGTTTTGCTGTGCGGTAACAAGTTAGAAACAGCAAAATAGAAATGTTTTTCTGAACAGAATGCGTTATGTTATGCATATGTTTTAAAAGCAACCAAATCATATATCACTATTGATATACCTATTATTCGCTTCACGCTATATCCTGCACATAGCAGAGTAGGCAGAGGGAACCAAAGAACCTAGTTCTCTTTTAACATTTCCGTTCTCCACTTTGGCGTTACCCACAGTGGGGGACATTACATATAAAATACATTATTATTACTGTATTTATTTTTATATAAAAACTATTTACGTCGAGATATATTACTAACTCATAATTCAAATCAGATTTTATCTAATGCAATTTACAGACACGACAAAGTTACTTCTACGGTATCTAATTACAAGAAATTCCTGCGATGCTTCAACAGTTCTATCTGCATAATCCTATGTAGAGTTGTCTAGTAAGTAGTGTTTGCTTAAAAACTGGAAACGTTTAAAGAAAAATAAACAATTAAAATGTTCTAAGTGGTTTCTCCTATAAATTAGTGTGCTTTTCATATATATTATTATAACCATAACATAATAAATTAATATTATGCATTGAAATAGCAAATCGAAAATTGTTTTAAAACTGACAATAAATTTAAATTAAAAATAACAAACCAAAGCAAATTTCAATTAAATTACTTTCATACTGATTGTATAAGCAAGTATTCATAAATCTAAGTAAAAAGTACTTGGAACAATTATAACATATAATAAATAGCTTATTGGTTAGACAATAAGAAAATAATTATAAGTTCATATATATTAGTATTCAAAAAATATTTTATATACTACTAGCTGTTGCTCGCGTCTTTGCTCGTGTTGTTAATGAGAAATAATTAAATTAATATTAAAAATTAGCGTATGTTACTCTCCAGTCGCCTTACTATTTTTATTCAAAAAATCATAACATCGCTGCGACAAGAAAAAAGAAGGACAAACAAACACACTTTGTCACTTTAAAATATTAGTATGAATAAGATTTTTTCAAAAGAGTTTTGTATTTTAAATATGTATTGTAGGGTTATATTTTGACTGTCTATTAAACAAAATGACCTGCTTTATTGTATTATTATTTTTTTATTAAAAGTCACTCATCTGTTCTTAATACGTCTAAGAAAATGTGTACAAAGTTTCATAATAATCGGTTAAGCAGTTTTGGCGTGCAAGCGTAACAAACAAACTTACATTGACACTTATAATGTTAGTAGGGATAAAGGAAGAACATCTATTAGCTTCTCAATCATCGTCTCTAGGTCGTTTAACAATTAATTTAGTCAAATAAGAACATTACTATTATAGTAGTTTTTTTACACGCTCGTCTGTCTCTAGGTCATTTTTCAATTAAATTAGTCAAATAAATAACGCTACTATAATAGTAAGAAGTATTTTTTTCACAAACTCTTACTTAACTTGCCGTGTAGTATAAAATAAAAAAGTCACTTTTCAATATCTGATAGAGCTGAAATTTTTTCCGATGAAGTTCCGGTGGCAATGCAATTATATTTATATGCTTAAACATTTATTCTTTCTAGTTTAAAATGGCCGCCGCGACATAATGGCGAATATGGGTACCAAAAAACGGTTTTACTTGCAAAATATATTTTGAAAGCTTGTTTATATATATTTTTTCACATTTTTTATGAAAAGAATCCTTATGAAACCAATAAAAAGTATATTTATCAATTACGAATAGGTATAAATAGTATTAATTGACATTAAATTAAAACGAAAGTGATAGCAACTGTAAAAACATGAATTTAAATGATCGTATAAAATGCTGAAAGTAGATCGCTAACGTTTCAAACAAAAAAGCCATACACATAAAATACTAATACATGTATATTAAACAAAAATACTACTGTGTACTAAAAGAAACACATTCTCGTATGTAAGATAAGGTTATATGAGCATTTATTACCTAAATTACGTCACAATTTTTAAGATAGAGAAAACGACCATATACCGATATATTCAAAGCTTGAACTAGTAGACAAAAAATAAAGCGCGGCATTGAGCTCCGCTACTTTATACGGAATACCTGAGATTTAGATAGAAAGCAGAAAATAAAGTGGTGGCACTAGGTTCTTCCTAGCAACCGTTATGCGGGAAATAGCGTGAAAATGTTCAAAAAAGGGCAATCTTCGTATAATGTAATAATACACATTATTCATTGCAATGTTAAAAAATAGTAACAATAATCAATATAACACTCTCTAGCGTTTAAATATACAACAATCTAGTCAATCTGACCTTTAGAGCGCACTTTGAAATTATAACATAGGTTACGATTTCACGGTGTTGGTGGCGCCAATCCAACTGCGTTATGGCACTGACCGCGAGAAGAAACTGGTTATGCAAATGTTTACATCATTCGCTAATGTCGCTTAATTTTTGTGTTCCTTTAAGTACGTATAATCATTTTAAATACACCATTACATATAACAATGTATGAAAACCAGCCGTTTTTATTGATTATTAAAGTGCACACCGTGTTTTTACTACTTTTTCGAAAAAAATCTCTAGCTTGCGTAGTAATAAGGCATTCGTTTATGATTCAAAGTTTATAGTCCAAGTTTTACTTACAATCATATGTAAGAAGTTACGTCATACCACATGCGATTTGCGAATATGTTACAACAAAACATTTAAAATTCGCAAATAAATATGTATCATATATTTAATACAAGTGTGTCACAAGTGTAAATAAAATTTGAAAGTATGTCCTCGTCTCTTCCTTCTGAAAATTGAAATAAAACACATAAAACAAATTAAATTTAGTTGCTATAATAAATACCTTAGCTACCTGTACTGTACACTACCTGTACTGTACTGTACACTGGGCCGTATAAGGCTGATATTATGGCAAGTGCCGTAAACCTAGTGTACTCGTATATAAACACGCCTTGAAAGCCGCAGGGAGATAGACAATAACGAGAACTTCATGTTAGGTAAACTATAATTCCGGTTTTAGATTTAATACTCCATATAAATATATATACATAATATACATAAAATAATAATATTAATGATTATATCAGAAATAGAATCAAATGCATACCTTTTCGCATGTGTGCACATGTCGCGACAATGAGACCAACGTGACCTTGCGGCTTATCTCAATTTATTCAAATCCTCATTGCTATCTAAAAAAGACAAGTGACAAAAACGCTAACAAGGCTATATATGTGGGTTACAATACATACATATGTAATGATACATAAGTATATCTACCGAACGACTGGTGTAACCGCTTATTTAGAGTTTCTCTAGAACAAATGTAACAATAAAAAATTGACCTATTTTCGTCATTAATACTATTAAAAGTTTATGAGACATGGACTTTTGAGTTAGTTGCATCACGCGTTTATTTGCGGACTTGACACGGTCGAAATACAAGCTCGTAGCGATGCGGACGCCGGGCATGACGTCATTTTAGGTGTACGCAGAAATAAACAAACACGACTAAAACTGGAAAGAGACTGAGGATAATTGGAGGCCAATTTCGGAAAGCCTATAAAATGTCGCTGTTTGTGAAGAGATTATAAAAACGTGATGGATCTTCAACAATGCAACGACATTTAAACAATTCAACATTTTTAAGACGAACGAACAATTTTTTACATTTTAATATACCTCATTACTATACACTTTACCAGTTACAAATATGTCACTCGAAATTACTCGTTCAATAAAAATAAATTTATAGGGTGGGCGAAGAAATTTATGAATGTAGGCACTTTGAGATTGAACCCAAGTTTCCACGATCAAAGGGGCACTTAAACAATGAAGCAGTGACCGCTACAATAATACAAATTGCAAAATTGTAAGCGCGGATCCCCATCCAGGATGACATAATTTCGTTCTGACACACACTGATATATTACAAACTTTTTTGTCAATTTCCGGCGGCAATATGACTGGTATGCCGCAGGCCTTAGCTTATACGACTGAGTGCACCCTTTGTCACTAGACTAGTGTTGATATAAAATTGAAACGGACGTTATTGTTGATATGCAATCTTTTATTAACATTCCTAATATGTTAGAGTGAACACTTGTCACTACGGGCCTCGGTTCGACACACTATGTTACATATGTATACCCAGATCTGATTTTTATCATTTTATACCTCTTTCATTTGTTTTGTTTGATATCTTATTTGTAGCCATTACTATTATAAGATATATGCAGTAAAAAACATTAAATTTGCCACGAGCTATGATTTACTGTGTGTTAAAATCGTAAACATGATCCGAATTGAACACATTTTCATTTATAAAATTGCTAAATCGATCATGGCATACTAATAAACTTACCGGATTCAAAAAAATTCGTATTATACCTTAATTCATCTCTTTAAAGTATTTTTATGAACCAAATGCAGTCTTATAAACAATCCTGTCTTTAATTTTTAATGTAGTTTCAGACAGATTGACATAAAACAACAATTAATTACATTTAGGTCAGAAGCCACAATAGAACGGACAGTTTACTAGAAGTTCAATTCATCGCAAAGTGACATTCAATTTACAATTCTAAACACTACATGTCGTTATAGAGATAAGATCGATTCAACCGATATAGGACCAACCATAATTGCGTCAGGGCCAATATTCCATCATCACAGAATATTAACAAGCTTTACTAAGCTAAGCTAAACATGTGCTAGAATAACATATATACGATCATATGCTTAACAACAATGTTGTCTTTATTAAATTACAATGTATACTGCTACTTCTGGTTATAATGATTAAATTAAATTTAATTGTATGATTTGAATAAAATTATGGCACATAAGTTAAATATACTAGCAACATATAGGTGGTATAAAAAAAAGAACGTGATATTAACTCCTTCTTGAAAATTCATCTTCCTTTATAAAATATTTCGTTGCGTTCCGCGACTTAAAACGAAAAACACTACGCCCACAGACCAAGTGTCTAACAGCTTGGCTCGCTGACGTCATATTATGATGAGTATCTCACCCTGTAACATGAAACATAACCAACAAAACTGTAAAAACGTCAACAAACTCTGTACAATGTAGACGTTTTTGAGTGATAAAGTAATACAACACAGACGAATATAAACCACTATTAATTTTACTTTGTTTGCTTACTTGTTAATGTGAATACGTTTTATGAATGTAGTATTAACCTGATCTCGGTCATAAGATGGCAAGCGAGCAAAAACTTCTTTGAGTATCCTGTAGCTATATTTTTCAAGGATAAGTAGGCACTAATGATTCTTAATATCCAGTCATTGCAATCAATTAAGTAAGTATGTCTACTTTGAAATTTATTTAAAATTTATGATAAATTATTTGTGGTATAATTTAGAGATAGGACGATGGCTTTAGGCCCTAATCTCGTCTCAAAAACGTTTCACTGCTTTGACGTGGGCTGGGACGCTCAGCAATATTTAAGCTTTAACAGAGCTTGGAAAACAATGATCTTTTACTAAGTTCTCTTTGCCTACCCTTAAAATATTAATGATAGAAAATATTATAGGCGTCTAAAATATGTGAGCTATAATTAAACTCCGGATTAGTCAACGTCATACATGGAATTATGTATATTAAATGTAAGTGCCAAATCATTGGCACGCTAAAGGCGTGTTTTGTCGTGCGATTCATTCCACAATTAGTATTATTAAATTAAATAAGACAGTTTGTTTTACGCCGGAACACTCGTTCTACTTACACTTCGTAACAAGGAAATTACTCCTGAGTTGGCAATTTTGTTACTCTTAATGTACGTAGAGCTAAAATTGATTTAGAGATATCTTGTCTTTTTTTTACTTTTGTAGGTTTCAAGCTTGGCATAATAAATCTTATATAAGCTTACGTATACATAATTTACTACTTTTTTATAAATTGATTATATTCTATTTTCTATATATTTACACAAATATCTATGGTGAATGTAATAAACAGGTTTAAGCAAAAAGTGAATTTCCCTTCATTTTCGTTTGAGACACTCCGTTATACATTGATTTTAAACATAATATTTTAGCTTAGAATTTACAAACAACATTCTGGCTTTAGAATAAAATTTTCTTGAAGCAATATTGCCAACTTCAACAATAGGGATTCGTGACCAACCAAAGGCTCATACGTATATATATATAAAAAAAAAAACCATTCTATATAATATTTTTATATAAATATAAATAATTACTGGTATTTAAACTTGACACGGCAGAAAAGCAAATATTGGACTGTAAATTCAAATAAAACCCGACACCGCATGCACTCTCGCACCACTGCGATTACACTTCAAACTTGCATCAAACCTGTTCCTGGCATACTTTCGGAAGCACGAGGATATGTAGCACCACTTTCTTTGTACTGTACTAATTTTACAGTCAAGTACTGTGGATTTAACGTACCCACTTATACAAATTTAGTTATTTGAATAATTATTTTATGTCTGATCTTTTGAATTACCGATCGATAAAGTTAATTAGAGGCAATGTTAATTACTTGTATAATAATTAATATTTTTTAAAACAAATACATTATCAAAATTATAAACGCCACGTAATTGAGTCATATTCATTAATATTTATAGGCGCTTCCACTAATGAGTCAAAGTTGTGTTGGCGTCCTCTGTCCAACCCAATATAATCTTCAAAGGACCAGAAAATAGTGAACCGTGTGATTTATTTATATTTCACTTAACTGTATCTGCAAATTGCACGAAAATGTAATAAAAAAACCGAAAATCAGAAGATCAAAGCAAATTAAAATTCTTTGTACGGTTTTAGTGTTGAAGTTTGGGACCCAAGGGGTATTGTTGTGTTTCCACTTGAGCGCCCATCTGATACTTACACGCACCGCCTACTTCCGATGTGGTCACTGACTGAAGCCTCATACAAGTGAGTGGTCAATAAGGGAAATATTAATCCTCGCTGACAGTAAGCTTTAATGACAGATGGTACTTAGCCGTTAGAAGCTAAAAGTTTCTTAACGTGTCATTACACAAATGAATATATGCACATAATTATTACACAAATATATTTTATTTCGTTTTCATGGATTTTGTGGCGATGTAAATCAAATAAATATAAATAAATTACAGAAAATTGCACAATATTTCCTCCGTCTTCACAATGCTTTCAGCAGTTTCTTGCTTTTCCAGAGTGGGGAAACGAAAATAACTTTGTATTATTAATCAACACAAATAGGATCTACCCACAAATATTGCTTTTACAGTAAAGACTATCGTACTACGCCTATTAAAGAATATTGCTTTCGTGGAAATCGAATTCATAGTCTCTATTTTTACTACCACATTATTATCAGAACGCCACTACGGAATAGTTATGTATTAAGGATATTATATCATAATACATAAAGTGGCAGGACTACGCGTCATGAGCATTGGACTAGAAAATCTCAAATAGATTAAAACTTCTTTTTTTACTTGGCAATTTTAAAATGCTATGAGCCAACTATGTCAATGCCCTCATTAGACCGTACATGCCACTGCTTGCTAAAAAAATATGGTAATAAAAGGCGATTGTAAAATTTAATATTCAAGTGTGTATACTATATAATGTTCTCAGCACCCAAATTTTATACAAATAATAATATGTAAAAAATAAAATAACTTACATTATTTACTTAGATGAAAAAAATCAAAATATATTTGTCTTAAAAAAATTTTTGTTACTTTTTCAATTATTAAAATTGCATAGAAATTTATTATTCTCTGAAATTCACTACAACGAAAAGTACCTAATATACATAGTATTATAAAAGCTGGACTATTTTAAATAATATATAGAGACATTAAGCTCTATAAGTAAGACTAGTTTTAAGTCTAGTAGCCTTAGCCTAGCCTTTACTTAAAGAAACAAAAAGTATGAACCACATGCCCGTAATGCGTTAACAATAATTGAAAAGAAAGCAACAAAAAAGAACTATGAATTAAAATTCTTCTTCATATTCAAAGCTCCGGCATAGCGGCCGATATACGAAATTAGCTGAACGGCATAACAGAAGTGCGAGTAATTACGACATTGCTTCAACGGTACGAGAACTAAGAGCAAAAATCGTAATGCCAGCACGCGATATAATCATCAGATAAGATTCCTTAATAAAAATATTATAAATGTTTTTTAATTATATTAATGATTATTAAGCGTTTGAAAAAGCAACTGACATTTTTTGTTGTACATAAAAAATGTCAACAATTAAAAAGACACATGCCGAAAGTTAATGTGTGAGGTGATTACAATAAAACATCGTTACGAAACAATTTTATATTTTCTTATTTTTATATTTTTAAATCAGACAGCGAAACAGTTAAAAAAATATCCATAAATAATTTAAAATGACATGTATGTTATTACAAAAAATTACAAGGACATGTTTATTTTAATAAACTTTTTACAAATATCTTATATTTATGTTCCATTTTTTAATTGATTTACTACTGTAATTTTACATTCTAACATATATTACTTTCAAACAAATATAAACATATGTTTTAAGAAACCAGTGGCGAGGCATCCACACAACATGGTTTCTACCGGCTTACCTTTTGTAAATGACAATAAACTTTGTGGGAAAATTTGGGAGTGAAATTTAGATACGATAAATAAAGTTACATTCTATACCGGCTTCCCTAAATATACGGGCTTCTCTAAAAAATACCGGCTTCCCTAAATATGTACATACCGAGTATATACCGGCTTCTCTAAATTGACCTGCTAAGTAAAATTTTCACCCCTCACCACTGTAATAAACATATAAGAAAAGAACGAGAAGATTTTGTACAGTAAAAATTAAAATTCGTGTCATTTAAAGCGTATGGGACACGATTTGAGCGCTTGTATCACGCCAACTAGGTCAACATAGCATAGACAAATAGCGGCTAAAGACGACCGCACGAACATCGTCGCAATTTGCCGTCTCGTGAACACTCCACCTAGAACTTGCGTTGTTGTGGTCACGCTCACCTATGTACAGGCACGCGACAGAGCTTTAACTACGTGAGACATGGTGTAATTAACTTAAATCCATTAAAATTAATGTTTCCACGTATATGGACAATAGAATTATAATATTTCATGTTAGGGGAAAAAGAAAATTATAAACGCATTTTCTGACGAACTACTCAAAAATATTAATAGTGCATTTATTTATATAGTATAATTATATTATCGACATTATATAAAATAAATAATTTCTAACATAGGTTTTGAATTTATTAAAGGAATAGCATAGTGGTCCATTACTAACCGGTATCGCTTCAACCTGACTGTAGATTCAAATATGTATTTACTAAAAAGTTTGCTATGAATTTATTTACCCAGATTACTTTTACATACATGCATACATAGCTTCACACTGTATCACACATATAGCAGGGTAGGCAGAAGGAACCTAGTGTTAAGACACTCTGTTCCCCACTTTCCGCCGAATTGAGGCATTGCATGCTGAGTGGCGGAACTCAACGCCGCGCTTTGCCTTGTTACCAAATCCAGGAAATGAAAAATTCCATTTCCTGGAGTGGGAATCGAAACCACAACCTGTCGCGCTTACAGTCGCACGCTTGTGCCCTGCGCCACGATAGGCGTCCGATTACTTTTATACTGTCTAATATTTAATATATTTATGAAATATTGCTATTATTATTATTAGCTATATTATTAGCTACATATCTTATAAATAATACCTACCTATATAAACATCTACATGTTTAAAATTATGTTGCCCTTAGGGAAGGACCTTTGCACAGCTTCGTACGAACCTCGGAAAAAATGTATTCGAGCAAATTTATAACATCATAGTGGCTTTGACATTTTCTTTTGTTTCTTACAATTTTCCTCAACAATTACGATCTTAGAATCTAAAGAAAGGTCACGTTAAAATACTGTTTAGATGTGAATTCACTTAGAAAATAGACTTTTCTTTTATATAATATATTTACATTAAAAAAATAATATTCATAAAGATTCTATCATATGTACTCTCAATCCATATGGAACATACATCAGAAGTTCAACGATATATGATTTATCAGATTTTTCAGATTTTTTTCTAATTGGATTTATTTACTTATTTATTGAATTTATATATGGATAGAGTGTTTTATGATATTTAAGTTGACTTAATTATAGTAGTTCTATTCAAAAAAATTAAAGTACCATTTAGTGAAAATCACTTTGTGTGCCATTTTCCCGTCCATTTAGAGGTATTGTCAGTTAGGTTTATTACATCATTTCCATTAGAAAAACTAGAAATAAGCTTAAAATTTATGTCTTATACAACTTAGTGTCTTTACGCGTCTCTTTTGCAAGTATGTTGAGATTAACTCAATTTCGCCTTATTTGGTAGGAATATACAAATTTTTAAACAATAAAAAAACAATTCACTTTCATTGCATTTTGTATTATAGCGAAACTTTCTACCATTCATTTCGTAATGCATTATCAAAATGATAAAACCCACTTGAACCAGCATGTGATTGAGTGCTTCTAACACACGAATATTAATGCATATTGTTACCTGTCTATTACGAGTGGTCTCCGCAATTTCGTTTACTTCACGACTATTTCCATAACACATCCATTTCAATATTCTGTACTTTCAATTGTAAAATTTAATAATAAAATCTCGCAAGAAGTTTCGGGAAAGCCCCTCTTAGTGCTTCCCTACACTCCCCAAGGTCTCATGGCAAATTTTAACGCCTAGTATAACGGCTGTCACTCAGTGGGCAACGGATGAATTTTATGTAAATAGAAGTAAAAAATATATATTTTTGCGCTAAATATTTTAAAAATAGGGTACGATCAATAGTATTTTCGGCCAACGAGTACAATGGAACAACAAGCAATGTGGTATTTCAAGAGACTAAACTGCAATCAAACGTTAAATTGTTCTGTGGTTCTAGTTTTCCCATGAAATAAACGTAAAATGACGTCACTCTTTAACAATTTCTCATCATTTATAATCCTAACGTAGTGTAATTGAATACTACTTAATAATAATAAAGAACCTAAAACTTTTCTTAATTTCGCCCATAACATAGTAATGTAAGAAAATCTTGCAGCAATATGTTGATCCACTTCTTAGCAACTTTCAGCATTCACGAATCAGTATGAACCTAATGTCTTTGTCTGGATGGCCAGGATAATGAGAAAATAAATACAAGCGTTTTCCTTTTAGGTTTTGTTTAAATAATTTTGTGTAGATTTAGACGTTTCGCTGTCGCTACAAATTAATGTTTTTAAATTGAAAACAAATGAGAACGGAATTGGTTTGTCATGAGTTTCCTATTTGTTCTTAAAATAGGATTTTCGAAAATATAATCATTTGACAATAAATTTCAGAAATTACTCATACTTTGATAAAACGCTGACTAATGTTCGTAATATGTTTTGTTACTCTGCAAAAGACACACCCTACTACTGCTAGTTTTAATATGATCATAATATTTGTAGATACCTGTCGTGACGCAGAGGCACAAGCGTGCGACTGTAAGCGCGTCAGGCTGTGAGTTCGATTCCCACTCCAGGAAACGAAAATATTACTTAGTAGTTAGTATTTTCATTTCCTCGCTCTGGTAACAATGCAAAGCTCGGCGTTGAGTTCCACCACACAGCATGCCACGCTTCATTTCGGTGGTAAGTGAGGAAGGGAACTGTTAAAAGAGAACTGAGTGTCTTAGCACTATGTTCTGTGGTTCTCTCTGCCTATTCTGCTATGTATGGGGTACAACGTTCCAAAAAAAATTAATACCCAAAATGTCTGACATCAGATAATTGATTCATAAACTAATGTTCAATACATTTCACAAAAGGCATAGTGAATTACAAATTAATACACAAAAACAAAGGATCTTTGAATCCGAAGACTAATTTACAAGCCTATGGATTCGCTTTCATTGTACCTACTGTCTATAAATAAGACTCGATCTACAAAACAAAAGCAAAAGGTCAAACTTTCACTGAAGCTTTATACCGTAATAGAAAATAAATACGGACAAAATTACTTAGAAACGTTGATATGAATGTATTTTTATGAAATAGAGTTGGGTAACACAAATTTTATTAATATATAATATATATTTTAACTAAATTTTTATAACATACATATATTACGAAAGAAGTTATGTAAATAACTGAATAAAAAAAACAAGAAATTTAAAAAATACAGCTCATATATTTTTCTAAGAGACTCATTGTGTGTAAAATTAATAAAAACGAACTGTATATAAAATAGAAATGACACATTCAATTATTTCAACTAATCATAATCGTGAATGGTTTTCCTAAGCAGTATTTCTACTGTCGATAACTTTAGCCTTTATCGAATACTTTGAACATACGTACATATTTAAAATATTATAAATTCATAAGCGATAAACATAGTACCTGCTATATACACCTGCTCATGTTCGGTCATAGTTACGAATAAATCTTTAATCGGCGACATTAAATTGATATATTATTTTTTGAATTAAAAGTTAAAAAATACTAACTGATTTGTTGTGGCACAGTCGAGTCTTCATGTTAAGGTTGTAGATTCGAATTCCGATGTAATGTATATATTTGAGTGTTTTTTTTTAAGAAATGTTGGAGGAATGTTTCTCTATTGACTATTTTCTGGAGAGAAAAATATCTTCAGTTCCAGAATCTATATTATTAATATCTCTGTATGAACAGAATATGGACGACAGAGGTTTAATTTATTAGGTTCTATCTACTCAGTACAAGAGGAGCATACATTTAAAAAAAATGATTTATTTACTTTGAAAAATGCAAATATGTTACATAAATCACTGTATGCGTAATCTAGAGGCAACAAAAGTCACGGCCTAACGTTAGTCATTGCTAGAGTTCATGGTAACTCTTGAACAGTTGAGATCAATTGGCCGTACGTACAATCGTCAGCACAACAATGCTTCTCGTATTGATTAGTCCGCGGCTATCTCGGTTCGACCACGCTTGATCAATTGAAATGACAGATTCGTTCAGTCATACAGAACATGTAACGCTACTTAACTAGTATACAATAATATCAATTGAAAAGCATTCATCTATGTAAGCTAATTTATTAGCTAAATATTGTAAAGTAGTAAATTCGTGTGTGACAATAAAATATTTAGTAGTTTCAGTATACGTAACTTGGTATTTTAATTAAATATTGAAAAAAATTTAATAAACAATTTTTTTTATTGATTTTTCGCCGAAATTGAGCCTTATAATTGGATTAAAAAATCTAAGAACATAAAGAAAAAACTCCTAAATGATTCTAATTGATTCTAATTAGGCTGAATACGCCTACTAATCGTTAATTCATTAATAACACATCTAACACCATTTTAAAACTCAAACATATGCAAAAGTAAATTAATTAATTTATCCAATCCCATTAAATTTTAATTCATAATAAGCTTACCATATCCAACGGTACGGTGGTCCGCTGAGCTTTGAGAGTCAACAGACTAGCATAACGTATGCAAGCTTTTAATCCCTTCGGAGGTTATTAAATCAATTTGCATCGTCTGCACCATGCAGATTGCATTAGAGCTCCCTTCAGCTTAGCTAGCGGGAGTTCTGCGTAACAAAGTGGAATAATAATATCTACACCGGCCGTTATGCTTCCTATTTCGGAGCACAGTTCATTTTAACGGTAGAAATTGCTTAAAAGGATAGTTTATGAGGTTAGGTTCATATTAAGCGGCCTTTTGAGTGTTTAAAACGATGTTGCAGCCATCTATGACATTTTATGATGAAAGTTTACTTAGAAATGTAGTTTTTTGTAAAATTAGCTATAATAATATATAATTAATAGAATGAAAATGAAAGAAGAAAAAACATTCCATGTTTTGAAGCACGGAGCATAAAGGGGCTCTAATGTTTAAAGGAAACAGCGCGCTTATTATTTTTTGATTTCCCATCAAAAGCTATCATATGATACTAGGAACTGCGGAGTTCCGCCTATTTAATGTACAAAAGTCCTGTTAGATATCCTCTAACCTTTCACAATAAACAGGTTATAAAATCTATTTTCTCAAGTTAACTCGTAGCTCTAAAGATAAGGAGTTAAAACTAACAAAAAAATAGGTTAGCTTATATTTAGACGACTAGAGAGGAGACGTCCGTTCAGTTATTGAATATTCTATATGTGAGTCCCAAACAGTTCAGCGGGGCCCAACGGGTAGTATGTTTACAAACGGGTCATTTCCTTCAATAATTTGCAAATATATTTCAGTCAAGGTCATGGTTGTGTATGCCGTGACCGAATTACGAATAACCAACGTTAGGCGTGGCCGACCCACCTTGTGGTTTGTTCACTGGAAAAATCGTTAACTCGAACTATGTTAGTACAATCTGTAGGTAAATAACATTTTTATAGCAAAACATGCGATGCGAATGCTATGTGTTTTAGATTTTTCATATTCTGAATTTTTAGCAAAATTATAACAATAAATGTTATTATTTTTCATCTTACTTACATATCTTAATATTAAGGATTACATAATATAATAGAATGAATGGTTATGAAATGAAAGCAGAAGTCGAATTTATTTCAACGATGGCACTCCTAATATCAATATTTTTTATCTTATACATATAGAATTTCCTACATCATACAAAATTAATCGAATCACAGAATTTGTCAATATAAAAAATAGATCAACGGTATTTCCCTCACCTAAGACATCGACATGACTCACCTTTTTATTCTACCAGTTCGCCCGCATTTAAATTTTACTGGACTGTTGCCAAAATTGACTTTCATCACTATCAGACTCATAGAATGTTATTATGGGCAAAATAAAAATTTCCATCGTCTACAAATTGAACTTGTAGTAAGTTTTATTTAGCTTCACGCTGTATCCCGCACAAAGCAGGATAGGCAGAGTGAACCAGAGAACCTAGTGTTAAGCCACTCCGCTCTCTCTTAACATTTCCGAGGCATTGCGTGCTAAGTTGCGGAATTCGACGCCGCGCTTTGTTACCAGAGCTAGGAAATGAAAATATCAAATAATATCTAATATTTTCCTGGAGTGGGAATCGAACCCAAAATCTGTCGCGTTTACAGTCCCACGTTTGTGCTCCTTGCAGTAAGTAATATAGAAAAATTAGTAATCTGATATTAATAAACCGAATGTACCTAAAAAAGGTTATGCTATAAATTACAGCACTAACCACACGCAAGTATGTTTCAAATAATTTTGAATCCTATGTACGTACTTTGTTAATTACAATTTCAAATTAAACAAAACGCGATTACGAGGACATTATAAGTCACGATTTACGAGATAACAGTGTGTGTATAAAAGCAAAAGAATAAGTTAAAAACTATAAGAACAATTACGTCATTTAGTGACCTTAACGTAAGACGCCATATATTTAAGACCTTAGAATTATCAACCAAGACGAATGGAGTGACTCATATTAAAAATTTAACATACAGTTACACTTATCTTATGTTTACTTGTTTTGTTTTTGGTAAATCTACTGGTAAAGAAGCATCTTCACGATTTGTCTTGCGTAACAGGGTAGTGAGAGTGTGCAAGACAGTCCGTTCTTTGCTTTCCGACCGAATATAAGACATTGCGTGTTAAATGACGGAATAATTTAAATATAATAATTCCGTCAAGTGGAAATTGAACCCCCAATCAATTGCATTTACAATTAGACATTATCCCACTGCGCCACGACAGCCTCAAATATCTTAGTAAACACAGAAATCTTTTCAAACATGCTTCAATAAACATATTCCAAGGTCGTTTGAGAAATCTTGTTGTGTCAGGGTACGTGTGCTTTTCAAAGCTTTCCACTAAGTGACGTCAGCCCCTCGAGAGGGGTGTGAACAACCCTCTAAACGACCAGATTGTGTAGAACTGCGGTATTCGCTTCACGACTATCTTGGTAGCTAATGTTAAGTTTTATTCTTAACTGTTTGTTAAGCTATTTTCTTGGGTAATTGTTTCGCCAGCTGACTACTTGAACTAAACAATGATGTTTGTAATATAGATTTATATATGTTAATAAAAGTATATATGCTCATATACTTTTATACTATTGAAGAAAAAACATATTAGTAAATTAAATTAGTAAAGAATATTATCAGTGATATAGCGATTAGTTGTTATATAACACTATACTATGTGTCATTTTAAGATAAAAATCATAATTACAATTATTATAAAATATATTTGCATTCTTTAGCATACAACAACATATTAATAAAACAAGAGAAGTATTTCTAATACCGTAGGTAAAGGCAGCTAAAAGCAAGTCAAAAGAATATCTGGAACATTGCTTTATATCATATTAAATTAAATTATTTTATTATTGTATAAATTTATTTTTACTTCTAGGAATCTTGAATTCTTCTGAGATATGTATTTACGCCGTAGGCAATATTAACCTCCTTTATACGAATACAACCTCTCACAAGAATGGGATGTACTAAAACTTTTATGCAAATGGAATTGAGAAAATTACACTATAGCGAAACTATCGGGTTCTCTTTTATTATTGTAGTGGTTGTGAATTCAAATTAAATATATTCCAATGTTTATTGTTATAATATATGCATATATCAAATTAGAAATTCGAAAACCGACAAAAAATTAAAAATATCAAAAACTTATTTAATGTATTTCAAAGTGATATCCACACACCATGTGAAGAACGTATGGCCTAATTAACTAAAGCGCTTGAACGGAATCCAAAAGTCGCGTGTTCAAATTCAGCTACGTTAAAAAAAAATATATTCTTCCCTAAAACATTTTTCATGTAGCATTATTTTATATTTTCGAATACTTTGTAAATATTAAAGAACTAAAAATCCAGCCAAATGAGTCAGAAATAGGATAAAACTGCGCTAATATTTGGGCTTGTCCTCGTACACATGCTACAAAGCTTGTAAAAGCGTTGCATTGTACTGCGACCTAGAAGTACGTACGTGTAACTTTGAGAGACCCTCGTAAATGACGTCAGCATTGAGGGAGATGGTCCATTATAAATCCTCGCCACTGCGGATTATATAGCTGTAATGTGAATAGTCGAACTAACATATTTTTAACTAGCTGTGCCTGCGACTTCGTCCGCATAAAATTTAATAAAAAATGTCATATTGTGTTAAAGTTATGATTTAGAAGTTACTCCTTATTACATCAGCTACCTGCCAGTAAAAGTCCCGTCTAAATTGTTCCAGCCTTGTTAGAGATTAGCGAAATAACACAGACAGACAAAAATACTAAAAAAATCTATTTTTTCGGATATGTACCGTAGATATATTCATATGCTTGCAGTAAAAAGCGGTAATTTCAATATTACAAACAGTCACTCCAATTTCATTTATATGTCTAGATTAAATAAAGGTAGGAGTTATGTTATAGTCGTCGTTCATATTATTTATTTATATTATTATTTTCTTTTAAAAGTATAATTTTACTTTCTTGGCTCGACATTGACAACCTGCAAATGAGTTTTTTATAAATATAATAATTATCAATTGTTATCAAAAAACAAATGACAGAACCATTTACATAAACTGCACGTGTATGTACATAACATGTTATAGGTTTTTCCCTCGAACATACTTAATATACCTACCGTAAGTAAAATTATAATATTCTTATAAGCATCTTTAGAGTCGAAAGCTTAACTGGCGATAATCTCTTTTATTTGAAATAACTTTAAAGTTTAAATTTAAATGGAATCTATATCGTGTATCGTGAAGCAAAAACGTTGTATTCCTTTTTACGAAAATTACGCGGACATAGGAGCATAAAACCTGGCACACTTATTGTTTATAGGGAAGGAGTGCAGAACGATATCTTTTTAAAATAATGCCTTAAAATACATTAAATTAATAACATAAATATTACACACATTACCATGGTTTGACATCCATGTTTATATAAAGTAAAATATACGTTACTAGGCAACGCGTTGTTAACGCGTCAACGGGTGTCCCCGTTGTCTCCTAGTATTTAATAAATTGACTTGTAAATTTCATATATATAAATAATAATTGTTCTTTAGAGGTATCAAATTCTGTAATTCATTTAATTCAATACATAAATATCTAACTTCACACTATAATCTGACAGAATATCGATTCTTATTCGAGTAAATAGAAAATTATTCAAGTTTTAATAAGGTGAGTACAGTACAAAGAATTTTCAATTCATTTCCATATAAGGTACATGTCAGGTTTCCTTCCTGTAAGTTAATCGAGCCGAAGCCCCATAGGACTTACAGTGAGTAAGCTCAAAGCTCCAATGTTACACCAAGGTGAACGAGACGATATTAACGGGCTGACATCACTTCGCATTGAAATCTAATATAAAATATATATGTATATATGTGAGAATATATATATAATATTGAAAAAGTTTAATTTATTACGGGCAATACAGAGATTTAATACTAAAAAGTTAAGAAACTATAGCAAATGAGACTGTTATACAAATACAACATAGTACAAATTGAAGGGTTATCGATTCTCCTTTACTATACTTTTTAAGTTTAGTAATAAATTAATAATTCTCAGCCCGCAATGCCTCAATTCGGCGCAAAGTGGGAAACGGAGTGTCTAATACTAGGTTTCCCCTGCCTACCCTTCAATATGCGGGATGCAGCGTGAAGCTATGTATGTATGTAATTCTTAAAAAAATATAATTAGTATTTAACTTTTTTATTTGCATATCATTTTACACAATTTTCTATCGCCCGAATTGTGCATGTTTTAAAATTGGGTGCAGAACAGGAAAAACGTGTTTTTAATATTATGTCAGTGTTTAAATTCTATCATTTATTATATTAATGAGTATTCGATTATTTAACTAAAGATCATCATTTATATGCCAAATTCTATGGCGAATTCTTTATTGTATATAGAATTAAGCTCTTAATATTACATTTTTAAGCTGTTTCCGCCATTTTTAGCGTTAGGTAACAAAGCTGTACCTAGTGTCTTATACGGTGCTCATTAAAATTGCCGTAACCTAGTTTTTCTATGCCGCTCACTGACTGTCGATAATAATCGGTCAACTGATAAGAGACACTATAAAACAAGTGCAGATTTACATACAATAAGTAGCTTTTACCTATTGCTTGGGTAAAATACTATAATTTTATCAAATACTTTGATTATCGTTCGCAATCTTGATTTTTATCAGAAATAAAAGTAATATATATTAATACTTGCGCAAACATGGTAGCAGTGGCATAACAATTGATTGTCGTTGTTTGTGTCTTTTTGATTGTCCCGGTTTGCAGGAAAATGCGTGGAAGTGTAAAAAACAAATAGAAATAAGTCAAAATAGGGCAAAATCTTTTATAAGTCTTTAATGATTCAAATGAGATGTTTACTGTATACAAGATAGACAAGATCCGCATTATTTATTTACAGATCATTTAACAATGACAATGACAGCTTAACAGCTGTTTTGAAATGTCGAATATTGGTCAAATTATTGTTTATGTTCTTTGAAATTACCCATAATAAGTACCTATCAAAAGTAAAAAAGGCCTTAGAAACAGTAAAACGTAAAACTAATGTTCAATCCATTTTAAATAAAAGTGTTCAAGCTAAAAATGTTTCAAAATTATTTGAAAAAGTCTCTATCTTTAATAAAATCTATAATTCAATAATCAGAAGTATTGAAATATAATAATCATATGCAAAACGTTACTCAATTTTTATTAAATAGGACAATCCTAACCTACATTAATAGAGCTTAGCTGCTCAAACAAATTATAGATCGATATACCGTAGATACCGAACTTAATGAATTACATATAAATGTACTGCATTAACTATACCCTGCACCATCACATAACATAGTTGTAAGCACAATATTGGAGCACTGTCACAATAGAATATAGCGCATCTGATAATATGCATGTGCAAATCGGTCGAAGACCGAAGCCCTATTAAAACAACTAGCTATGCAGGGAACTAGCTATTTTTTAGCTTCACGTATTTATCGCAATTATAGGCGGAGAAGATCTAATATTAACACTCCGTTTTCCGTTCCGTGCTGTTGTGGCCCGCATTTTCGTTTGCATGAACTAAAAATTTCGATGTTTCCCTTTGAGAATTTCGAGGAATCAAGGAAGGCGTGTGGGAGCACTATGTACTGGATAACATCCCCAAAGTACTTACGACAAATTTCAACTTTCTACGCCTAGTAAAATATTCATATACATTTTATTTTGTCTAAAGTTAGCGTTGTCTTAGCAACGCATATATCACTTTATACAAAAGTGTAGGTCTAACACATGGTTTCACGGATGATTCGGGAGTTTCCGTGTGCCTCGGCCAGTGGCGGTAGAGGAGGAGCACCGAGAGATTTTAGTGGGTATACGGACGACCTTTTTACACCCGTCCGGAGTCTCACATAACTTGTCCCGAGTCCCCGATCGGGCAGGTATCCGTAAAGGATTTCCTCACGTTAAAAAAAAAAAAATGTCTAACACATGGTAGTGTACCTGGTAGTGTACATGTACATGTGTAACAATCAATTTTATTTATATTTAAAGCTTTACTAAAATATAATTTTGATACAGTTTTCCTCCATATAAACTTTACCAATGTCAAATTTCATACTTCTTGGTCCACATAGTTTATATATTAATACAAAGATATGAACACACAGTCACAACATTTATAAGCAAGCAGTATTTAAAATAAATCACAGTAGTTTAAACGACAGAAGTTGTATGAGACCGTTTTAAAATCAGGTTAAAACGTTTTTCTACGGTAAACGTAACGTACGAGAATACGTAATTGGACGGCTACACTTTACACGCATACGTACATACATATATTGTGTAAGAGCAGATGTTAGTTTACCCCAAATGCGCCATCGACAAAAATACTATAGCAGTCATGTTTATTACATTTTATTATTATTATGGCTATATAAAAATAATATGGACTGTTTTTTTTTCTATCTTTTCGCATCTACCATGTATAATCGTGTAAGCAAAAGGTACTTACTGCTACTAGAGTTCAAAAACCTCGCTCTTCATATTCCATAAAAATTTTAAGACATTGTATTGAGTGGCAGAACTCAGTTACACTCTTTGTCTCACCAGGACGGCGATAATGAAAATAATAATAATATAATACATACATACATACATACATAGCTACACGCTGTATCCCGCATATAGCAGGGTAGGCAGAGGGAACCTAGTGTTAAGACACTCCGTTCCCCATTTTCCGCTGAATTGAGGCATTGCGTGTTGAGTGGCGGAATTTAACGCCGCGCTTTGCCTTGTTACCAAACCCAGGGTATGAAAAATTCTATTTCCAGGAGTGGGAATCGAACCCACAACCTATCGCGTTTACAGTCGCACGCTTGTGCCTCCACAACGCCACGCCACGACAGGCGATAATAATAATATAATCAATTCCACAAGTGGAGTTCGAACTTACAAACACCATGTTTACTGTCTAACAGCGCTATTATGATCTCGAAATTATATTGCATTCGTTTAATTCAAGCGTTTACTGTAACAGATGTCGTTAAACGCAACAGGCTGTGGGTTTGATTTCCACTCCAAGAAATGAAAATATTATTAATTATTTTCATTTCTTCGCTCTAGTAACAAGGCAAAGCGCGGCGTTGAGTCCCGCCACTTAAAACGCAATGCCCCAATTCGGCGGAAAGTGGGGAACGGAAATTTCAAAAGAAAACGAAGTATCTTAACACTCGGTTCTCTGTTTCCCTCTGCCTAACCTGCTATATGCGGGATACAGCGTGAAGCAAAATAAAATATTTTAAAGAACAATTTTACACAAAATAATTTAAAAAATCTCAACAAAGATATTCAACGTTTGATTTAAGTAAACATTATTTGTAGATATGATACGGAGCCGAAGCTAATATTTGTACAGGCATTGCATGTGTTTGTTTTGTATGAGAGTTGAAGCGCACTGTTGAGAACCTTCGTTCAGTGGTGGGTCAAATAAGCTTCGAGAATTAATTTACTATGTATGGAAAATATCAATATTTTTTAACGTTTCTAAACTTTTAGTGTTTCTTGTCTTTTATTTTATTCAGCCAAAGTGTTACTTAAAATAGCAGCTTTTTCTTTAATTTTGCATAGCGACATATTGACGATATTTTGACTAGCGAGGTAGTCAGAGTGAACCTAGTGTCAAGACACTCCGTTAGCTGCTATTCGCCCGAAAGCGAAACATAATATGTTACTAAAAAATTAAAATAAAAAGAAAAGGTAATATATTTATATACATTAAGTCAAACTAAGAAGGATATAAAACAAATACTATTAAACTAGATGATTACATTATAATAATTAAAAATAAATTAGTTTATCAAATAATAATGTTGTTATGCCTTGATATAAAAAAAGTTTCGATAAACAGCGTGAAATCTATAATAATATATTAAAATACTGCATTCTGTGAGCAGATGTTTGATTGCCCCACATAAAGTAACGCCTGGGAAAGGAAGCGTTGATAATAGTTTATAGGGTGCAGTTAGGTTTGATTTTTATTCTGATTGTGACGTATTATAGTTTTGATGCTATAAAGGAATTGTATAAATTCATTATTTTACGCATAAAAAAAACTATTTCAAATATACAAATACAAATATATGGACAATAAAAAGTAACATTATTACGAATAACTCAAAAACTACTCTAAATCTTAACTAATTTTAAATGGGACCACATCAGAAACACTAGCTACCACATACAATAAATACATCAAAATTAATTCATCCAATAAAAAGTTATGCGGTAACGCACATAAAAAAATACAATCGAATTGGGAACTTCCACCTCTTTTTGAAGTTAGTTAAAAATGTTGTATTTTGAGGTTCAAATAAGCTCTTTACGTATTAAATTACATTTTATTCGTTATTGTTTTCATGTTCAAATTTATCTAATTCAGTAATTTACGTAATTAATCTCGTCAAAAGGATATAGTATTGGACTCCAAATGCTTCAACACTTAGAGTCAACAATAATAATACTTTATATGAATATTATTATAGATAAGAGACGACAACGACAATAATGTGTACATTGTTCCTCTAGATATACTCGTACAGCTGCCAAATTTGCGAATTTCGTTCTCAGAAATATATGATTGTACTCGATGATTCAAGGTTCAAATTCCATTGAGGTTATTTTTACTTTATAATAGGATTTTGACGAGCTCGCAATATGCCGTAACAGGCGAATTGAGAGAGAATTATCATTAGACTTTAATAACTTTCTCGTAATATATCACGCAAAGTATAATTTTCGGGTGGAAAGTCTAGAATGGAGTTAATTGACACTAACTTGAAAAACTTTAATTTAGCCAAAATAATTTTATAAGATCTAAATACATTTATATCTTTATGTTTAACAATTATACAAAATACTTAAGAATACATATAAAAAATATTTACTTTATATATGCACATGCTCTAGCTAATGTGCATTTATTTTTATAGAAAAATATACATAACTTAATAATTATTCCTTTTATTGTATATACCATATAATTTTTTTTTTTAAATAAGCAAAAATGTTATAGCAATACAAAAATTAAAATTTGTTACATAATAATAATAAGACTGATGCATGAAAAGTATTACTTATAATCATGATTTCTATTCATTTTATTAATAAAATATATTTTATTACAATAATATTATAGTTTAGCAAAAAGTATAAATACATTTAAGTTTTAAAAATTACTAAAATTTAATTTAAATTAATTACATAATAGGACACACTTTAAGTGTAAATTATATGACATGATCTCACATGATAATATTCTTAATTGTGCCACGGGACCAGGTCAATCAATATGGCCTTATTAGCACTTGTGAAAATTTGTCTATGATGAATTTATTATTGCAATTACTTTAATGTCTTACATAATAATTCTTGGACATATAATTTATTTATTATAACTGTTAGATTATTGATTGTAAATAATGTATTCAATTCATTGTTTTTATTAAAGATTATATTTTAGTAAAAAAAGTTGAATAACATTTTAAGCTCAAGGTCGATTAAATTATTCTGTATTTAAATGACTGAAATGAAAACTTAATCGTAATATATACCTAATTTTAAATTTTAATAATAATATTATTAAAAAATAATAAAACAAATTACATAATTTAAATCACAATGAAACAGATGAAGTAATCCGCCGCGTATTAAATTTTCTAGTTTGGTATGAACGAATACTTTTACAGTTTTATGAATATAAAAATAATAACGATAAGAAAACATATAATTTTTTAAAAAATGTTATATAAAGCTTATATTATAGAAGATATAGGTCATTTCCGTGAACTTAGTGACACCTATCCGAGTATCCCGGTCGCAACCTGCAATACAGCTATTAGAGCTGCGCAAAATTATGCCGTACTTCAGCAATTTGCTTTTTTTTACAACATAGCCCTTAATATCAGACTTAAAAATATATGCAATATAAAAATTTTAAGCCTTAATATTTTTTAAGGCAAGGAGAAGATATAAAATATCGCAAAAATCATATTCGATTCTTACCTGTTTACTTTTGTTGTCGATCCCGTTCGCCTTGCCGTCCGGGAGGTTACCGTTGTTTTC
Source organism: Philaethria dido (assembly GCA_033558755.1). Taxonomy (NCBI): domain Eukaryota; kingdom Metazoa; phylum Arthropoda; class Insecta; order Lepidoptera; family Nymphalidae; genus Philaethria; species Philaethria dido. The sequence goes on from JAKGSA010000649.1 coordinate 1,463,375, forward strand.
CTCACTTTTTTCACTTTTCACACCCTCCAAGGCCATTTTCAAATAGTTATTTTATTCACTATCATACATAGAAATAAATAATACGCCTTTAATTCACTGATCATAAAATATAAACCACTAATTCAACACGACCGGGTACTCCCATAGACAAGCAACCGTCACAGCAGCGTAACGCATCGCAGTCGACGCATTGAGCGCGAATGAAACGAAAAATACATGAAACAAAAACTAATTTGACAGATCAGAGATAACGCAACAGATTATTTATAATTTAAGATAAAGACAATATTAGGATTTTTTAATTGCATTTATTTTGTTCAAAGTAAAAGAAAATGTTTCATTGTTTTAAATAAACATGTTTAACATTGAGAAAATTAATGATAGAAATTTATAACACGGCTATATAAAATATACATATATAATAAATGAGAGCTATTTAATACATTTTCTTTCTTTTATACTATATATCTCTATTTTAATATTATTTTGTGAAAGTAAACAAATATTGGCAGTACTGCATTATTAAAGACCTTAAAATATATAGTCTATGGCTTATGCTTTAGTACCGAGTTTTAACAAAGATGGCGCTGTTTGACCATTTCAAAATGTAACGATGAATTTTTGAAGCGTTGAAACGAATTATGTTAAAAACTTGAAAGTGTATAATTTGGTATATATGAAAAAGATAGAAATTAATAAGAAAAAAAATCACCTTCAGATACTTTTGCTTTTGAACTTACGTATATAGAATATTGTCTTAAGGTTTGTGTTATTTTGACGAATATAATAATATTCATACTTATTATATACCTCTGATAAAAGCAATTTTATTTAATAGTTACATTAATAAATACAAATATTTTAAGCGAAAAACAAAAAAGGATCTCCCCGGCGGGGAATCGAACCCCGGTCTCCCGCGTGACAGGCGGGGATACTTACCACTATACTACCGAGGATTATGAAAATCTTAGCGAAATTAAGAGATATGAAATGTTTATTTTTCCTTATAATTTACCAAATTCAATATCTTATAAATTTGTATATTGATATGAAATCTAACTGGATCAATCTCATTATCAATACATATTTTACAAAATGCAATGAATAATAATAATAAAACATATTTATTGCCATAAAAAAACAAAAAAATCTTACAATATGGTATATTAAAAACTAAATATTATAGCAAAAGGCGTAACTGAGCCAATGATGCTTGAGACTGATATCTCAATCATCGCTAAATTTCAGTTACACCTATGAACCCTCATGTGTTAAGCGTGAGCAATGACATAACGACGCTACTATTAAAAACAAATTACAAAAAATATTAAATTCTAATCATAATTATTATATTTATATCTATATGACACTGTTGTGAGTGCGTGTGCGTATGCTTGTTTGCATGTTTGATATTGAAAAAAACAGTTAAAATAATTTCAATTTTAATAATTTAAGTCATTATACATATATAAATCATTAAAGGAATAAAATATAAATTCTTTCGATAATGATACGAATTCTTTGTCGCAAGTTTTCGTGCTTGCCCTACAGTATAATATATCTAATTATCTATTAATAATGTCGGTCACACACTACTTGGCGCCACAAAACATTTGCACTAGGCTTACGTTTAAACATACATGCTAATGCCTTACGGGGTACACACACATATGTGTCTTCAAAATTATCAAATGTAAGTATACTGGTAAAGTGGTTTGTTTAACTGGTGTTATGTAAATATTTTTAATATAAAAATAAATATTTTATAAGTTTGCCACATGAACAGTGTGTATTTAAAAATGTTTGACAATTGCCTTTCGTTACCTAAGGACTATAGTAATATTTGCGTGGTTAACATCGTTATGACGCAAATGTTAGGCATATTGTTTTAGGGATTCTAAGCTTACTCCATATATGCCCTATAATCGACCCAAAGAGATAAATTCGATATCCAAACGCTATAAAAAAAAACTATCAAGTATTATTTAATTTTAACGTTATATCTCAATTGTTGGAAGACTTAAATAAATTTTAAGCAGGTCACATTAAAACAATCACACTTAAAAAATGACAGGCAATTTGCGGCACGTTTTTTTTTCAACAAATATTTAACATCTTAGGCGACAAGTTGCCAGATGTTGTACAACAACTTTATTATTTTGCTAATTTGCTTTTTTAGTTATGTACTTATAAGATTAGAGATTTCTAGTAATATATGGGTTACAATGATTCTCTTGCACTGCTATTGTTAGTACTGCTACTAACATACATTAAAATTATATATATGATTATATTGGTTAGGTAGAGAGAGGAATGTGGACAGAGGAGAGTAAAGAAGCCCTTTAAGCCTACACTTGGATTGCAAGTCCCGGGCACTCCTCCCAGATTCTTTATCCTCTCCTTACGCGATGGCACAACAGTATTAAAATATGGTATAAAGCTGAACATCTTTTCTATGTACCTGTAAACGAATTTTCAACGCGAAATTTGGTTTTGCGAGTCATATTTTTTCTTCCTTATATCCTACTCCCGACACGCGCATGTCATCAATACCTAAAACTGCTTGAAGTTTATTTAAAACGTTAAGGTTTCGGAAAGAAGGCTATAGAGAGTGAACCTAGTGTCAAAACACTTAGCTGTTTTATGTTTGCGCGAATTCTGGACGCCGCGCTTGCCAGAGCAAAGAAATGAAAATAATTTTAATATAACCCTTTCACTGAGTAGGAATAGAACCCACAACAACTCGTGTTTACAATCAGACGTTGTTCACTGCCCCCACACACGATTACGGCTCGAGGAAAAGATTTTTATTTTTCAAATTATTTTTTAATTTTTTACTGCTTTATTATAACATAGATTAATAATGATTTATTTTTGTACATGTATTTAAGGAATACTAAATTATTTTGTACGTTTTGAGTACCGTATTTTCTGTCATTATTACCATATGAATCACGGGGAGACACGTGGCTAGTAAAAAAGGCATAAATCATTGAATTATTTTAACTATGGTTTTTACGTTAAACTTATTTTATTACGTTACACGTTGGTCTATACAGACAGACAAGCCTGTCTGATTCACATATGAAAATCATAGATTAACTGGATTTGTATGGATTTATATGCAGAAAACTTATTTTTCTAAATAAGTAATTATTTAAAATGCAAATGCATGAAAGTTACTACATATTATCACCCATCATGGCAATCGTGGCCTTGTAGAACAATGTTAAAGGAAGCCAGGGATCGTGAAAAATTGGGGCAGTTTCCGTGGCTTCGACTAGTGATGGTTGAACCGAGAGGTTATAGTGGCTACTCGGTCTACATCTGCCGGTTTAGGAGCCCCATATAACCCGTTCGAGTTATAAAGGGCGAGCACTCGAGCACAAATAAAGAGGTTTTTAACGATAAAAAAATTTAATGTTACTCTCCACAAAAATACACATTCAAATAAAAAATATATATGCTATAAGTATATATTACAAAGTAAAAACAATTATTTACCAATAAATACTAATAACGCCGTCCATTTAACGCAGTGTGATATCCTAATGACGTATTAGATAACGAGCTTTATCTCTATATTTATATTTATAAACATACAATGTACAGTCACATACATATTCAATATTATATTAAATATGAATATCTTTTACACTTTTCTGCATTATTTTGGAATAAGTTCCCTATTTTCTTTGATTGCCTATAAGAGATTGCTTTTTTGTGATACGACACCATTACGCATTTGTTTGGGTGGATCGTGAATGACCTTTTATGGAATAAAGTATTATTATCATGATAGCACTCAAAGCCTCAATTCGGCGGAAAGTGGGAAACGGAGTGTCTTAACACTAGGTCCTCAAGATCCCTCTGCCTACCCTGCTATATGCGGGATACAGCGTGAAGCTAAAAAAAATCATGATATAATAAAAATATAGTGTGTAAATGAATTAACCTATTCAATATAAAAGTTAAATAACTACATCATAGAGGTTATGCAATTGGTAGATACACGCCACGAGTGGATGGTTCAAAATCTACTGAATATGATGTTTGCGTGTAGTAATAACTATCGATCTCTACCCATCTGGTTCTACGATTACAAAAAGAGGCGTTGAATACTGTGGCACAATAAGTTGTGACTATGGGAAAGCGGAAGTATCGGATTCTACCTGCTAGCTAATAATTACGCAAAGGATTATAAGTTTCAATAAGATAAAAAAATAAAATAGTATAGAATAATCTTTATTGCACACAAAAGAAAAACTCTCTGACTACCCCGCTAGGGATAAAGCGTGAAGTTAAGTAGGTAAAAGAAAAACACAAAAAGAAAGAGGAAACAACATTATAAACTCATGAACTTGTAAGCAAAGGCGGTCTTATTAAGCAATATATCTTTATTATTGGATCTGTGTTTATTATAAACTATTTAGTTTTCTTGAAGATTAAATACTTACAATTATTTCAATACATTACGTTACGGTTTTCTCTACTATTATAAAAAAAAATGTGCATGAAACATCATACGTAATCTATTCTTCTGCGAAATAAACGTAACTAATTACGTAGGTATATTATTGTAAAATTTTCACGTGAACAAGATAAACGAGGAAAAATGTTACATGCTTAATGCATTTAACTTATGTCATACCTGTTTAAATATAATACTCACTTACATACATACATAGCTTCACGTTGTATCCCGCATATAGCAGGGTAGGCAGAGGGAACCTTGTGTTAAGACACTCCGTTCCCCACTTTCTGGCAAATTGAGGCATTGCGTGCTGAGTGGCGGAACTCAACGTCGATTTACATAATATTCCCTTCAATATACAATTTAACTATACGTTTTTGACTTTACGTAGCTCTTCTGAGTTGAAGTCCCACTCGGAGGAATGTTTTTTTTAAAACTGAGGACTTAGTCCTTAATTGATTTCGCTTGTCAAAGTCATCCACCTAATATACAATATGGATAAATTAAAAAATAATCACCAGGCTGTCAGCTGTTAAAAAATATTTTTTTAGCTTCACGTTGTACCTATACCGCACATATCAGGGTAAGCAGAGTGAACCAGAGAAACTAGTGTTAAGACACTCCATTTCCTTTTAACATTTCTGTTCCCCACACAAAAAAAGTACTTTTTATTTAATTTTATTTATATATTTTTTCTATACAGTAACCAAGTCTCTCATATAAACAAATATTTACCAATAATATTACATAGGCTACCTTATTATTTATTTATGAGTATTGTTTTATGTATTTTCCTCGTGTATGTACACGCGGGGAGGACACAGGTCGAGCGCTATCCAGTTCACAATGTTCCATGGACTCATAAACACTAAATTATGAAAAGTTATATTATTTTAATGAAAATATTGTTTGTTTAATTCATAAAAGCCTCGATAGTGATGTGATTTCGGTTAAGTTTATACGTAGATCTGATTTATGACAATTATTTAATTTTTTTTAAAATTTTCCTGTGGAATAAGACGTCAAGATGATTAAACGTAAGTTCTTTTATTTATAAGTAATTAAGTATGTTTTGTATGTGTTCTATGTGTATGCTATAAATATTGGCATAATAATTTTTCAATTTGTTACGAATCAAGCACGGACAGCCTAATTTGAAATATTTATATCTTGTTTTGTTTGATTTTAAACATGAAATAAAATTAAATATGAATTATAAAAGCTTTTTTTTGATAATGAAATTACTTTCTCATATAAAAATTAAGAATTAGTTGAATTAAGACTAACAATCTCGTGTGTTGATATATTTACTTCTTCTTCTTCTGGTGCCTCTTCAATCCTGAAGGTTGTCCGCTAGCTTCCTAAACTCTACTCTATCCACTGCTAGACGAAATAGATATATTTACACCTATATATAAATTTAATTTACATGTTCAGTTATCTTTTATATATTAGATTTTTTTTATTTACTTTCATAATTTTACTCTTAACAAAACTAAAATACAATATAAATTAATATATAAGTGACCTATGGGGTTTTTGAAATAATCGATTCATTGCAATCAAATGTTTCTTTCATTTAATAGGCAGTATTGAAAATTGCTATATAAATTTTGCCAGAGCATAGGCGTAAACGAAACCGGAAATTATAATTATTTATTAATTAGCTTGTTGTAATAACAATCAATAATTATTTTTTTATTTAAAAAATAAATTTCTGTAGATATCAGCTTCCAAGTAGTTATAGACATAAAGTATTATATATATTCCTGTCACATCGTCAATAAACTGATCATGCTGGACTTTGTCTTATGCACATGATATCGTTACATCTACCGGATAGCCTTGTGAATGATAACTTTATATGCATTATATACTATTTATTAGTACTGCTTTCAATATACAATAGGTACAGAGATATAAAAACATATATTTGCTTTTAGCATTTTTTTTGGCATTTAATCAATAAAGTTAACACTTAACTTACGTCTTTTGGGGTTTATTTCGACCAAAGCGGTAAGAGCTGAGATAAAATTATTCTTATTCTGCCGGCCTTCAAAGTAAAATACCAAATACTGTAAAATTGTGCATACAATACAATACAATTTTAGTTATTAACAGTCTTTAAAGTGAATTTAACACTTAAAATAAAATGACGGGGTACATACTAATCTCTTTTGCCAAATAATATTTCCTTCCAATATAATTTAGGTACTTCTGTATTTTAGGTCCCTTCTTTCGCCTGGTCATTAATCTCTTCATACACACCACCCAGGATTCCTCATTCTTTATACGTGACTTTCATCAGTATGCTCGATACTGTATCCTCAAAGGTCTTCAAAGGTCAAAGGCCTTCTTACTTACCTTTCTTGCCGCTCACCTTTGCTTCATATTTCACCTTTCCTTCACCTTTGCTAACCACGTTCTTCTTCATTATTTATATTATAACTATAATATTTGCGCTTTTGCGTCTGTCTTTCTGTGTATGTCTTCGTTGCGGATTCGATCAGCCAAGCTGATTCTGCATACCCTACGATGAGATCGATCTCGATAGCGTCTATCTTTCTTTCATACGTCTTTTGACATTGACAAATAAAATTAATTAAAGTAATAACTACTTATTTACAACAATAAGTAGCTATAACTTTGATAAATACCTAATAGTTATAGTTATATACAATAGTGTCACTGTCTCAAACATTCAGAAATAGAACATTTTTTTGATTGACTAAAATCGAATGAATGTTCACTCCCCACTTTAAGTACATACATACATACATACATTAATACATAAGACAGAAATTTATGTTCCGGTACTTAATACACAGTCTCAATTTTAGACGGAAAGCGGAGAACGGAGTGTTCTGACATTAGAAAGTTGAAAAAAAAATTAATGTAAACATAATACATCAATAGAAATATATCACAATTAGATATTAAGTTCCAATATTGTGCCTGCATATTTATTAAAGTCAATTTGTTTTGTTCAGCCTTGTCGCCAATTTACTTTGCAATAAGCGTTAATAGAAAGACATGAGTGTAATGAGTATAGTAGGTACTTTATATCACGAGACATTTATATGAACAATGATGTGTGTGTAATACATATTTTTTACGTAACTTCACGTATTTGGACTAATAAATAATATGGATCCTAAAAAGATTGATTGTTTGATTATTCTCCGATGCTAAGAAATTTGCGGATTCACCGTTTGTTGGACAATACCTACATCATGCGACCCAAGTGTAGACTTAGCATAACAGTAATTTTTATACTCTATGTATGTATATCAGTGGCGAGGGGTGAAAATTTTAGTAGCCGTATAGTAGCCGGTAATTTTTAGAGAAGCCAGTATATTTAGGGAAGCCGGTATGAAGATGATGTGAAGGTATTTAGTAATTTCGCAATCGAATCTTAGCGATGACCTTTCTTGTTGGAAACTTGATCACAATTTAAGGCAAACTCGATCACATTTTCCTGGCGACTTTTATTTTTTTTCAGCTTTTACACCTTGCTTGACTTTGTTTTTCTGCAAACTTAATTACAATTCGACCTCTTCTAATATATCAATAGTGCATAAAATAATAATAAAAGAAATACTATCTTCCATATAACAGATAAAGAGAACCTAGTATTAAGACATCGTCTTACCAGATGTCTTTACCACAGAGGCCAATTGAAAATTTTATAAATATAAAAATCACCATCGAGTAGGGATCGAACCCGTAACCAGATCGTTTACGGTCAGACGCTGTACCACTAAGCCCTGATGACGTTACTAATTATTTTACAAATTTCTAAATACTTATAACGGTCAACGTCCTCTATATAGTAACTAAAGAACACTCGTAAATACAAATAAACGTAATGTAATCAAATAAGATAACTTATCGCCAACCTTGACAGGGTTACGGAAATTTTTTATAGAATACATTTAACAAAGTATGTCAAAATATTTATTGTTGTAAATTAGTATTTGCCTAGTATTTGTGCTAGATGATTAGAAAAGTTGACTTTATGTGACAATTTTTAGTTAAATTTTAAAAAACGAGGAGGTTCTTACGACTTACGTTACTAATTTTTTTTGTATGACTCACTTTTATTTGTGCATAGCTTTTTATTTGGTGAACTAATTTTGATATTACTTATTTTATATGATAGCTAGTGCTCCTGATGTGATCCCATTTAAATTTAATTAGGATCTGACGAGTGGTTTTTGAATAATTCGTAATAATTACCAATTATTTAGTGCAGTTTAATTAAAGTCAATTTTTTATAGATTCAATTATAAATTTACATATATAATATATACTATCGTTATGTAATTTCTTTATTATTTTATTTCTTCGTTTATTTTCCTTATATCAATTGTAAAAGAAAAAGTAACAACATTAGAATTTAAGTGTACTCGCACATGTTATCTATGAAGATTCATACTCGTACAGCATGAATCAATTTAAAAGTTAAATTATATACAATTTCAATTTACTATTTTTACATAAATTTTACAAGTTTTTTTATTAGGTGTCTATTTAAACTGAACAATACCCAAAAATACTTATTGAATTTTGTATTTTTTCCAATACAATTTAATGCGTTGAGCTCCGCCAATCAGCACGCAATGCCTCAATTCAGCGGAAAGTGGGGAACGGAGTGTCTTAACACTAGGTTCTCAGGGTGCCTCTGCCTACCCTGCTATATGCGGGATACTGCGTGAAGCTAAAAATAAATTCAAAAATTATTTCATTTAACTCACCTTTAGGCAAAACGTAAAATCATTGTTTTTAATGATGAAATATGTACTAAATGAAAATCTTTTCATTGTTTATACTTTTTCTCATAAATTTGTAGAAAAACATATTACGTAGTATGATGTTATCAAAAGTAAAATTTAAATCATACTAGTTTAAATGTTGAGTACGTTTAATTGAGCATACAATATACCTAATATTTCAAAGAAAAGCTGCTACGTATGCTTCATTTTATTCGTTGTATTAAAATTGAATGGTCAATCATATTAGCCTATTGTAGGCAGACTCACCCACAACACGCTATTACCAGATTATATTGTAGCACTCGGAAAATTACATTTATTTTTATTTTCATATATGTATATTTAACTTTCTTATAACTCGTAAGATATATGACCGTAACAAGAACCTAGTTTTAAAGCACTTCGTAATTTTTTATATTAACACTGTGGTTTATGCATATAAATAATTATGGAATAATCCCGGTGTGGAATCAATTTAGACACATAACAATACTGTCATGATAGCGTCAAGAAGCCATGAATGATGGTGTCATTTACAAAAATAATTACGTCATTTAAATTTCACAAATAAATTAATAATAATAATTTTTTAATGAAACAATATACACATACGTAGTCAATGCTTTATATTCTTATACTTTATTATTTAAAAAGCCAAATTTAGATGTAAATGTAATTGTAGATATGTATTACGAAATACAATATCTACGTATATAGTGTGAATACTCCCTGATAAGTCTTTTCGTTCTATATTGGTCCACTGATAAGAGATGTCAGTGTTTCGTGAGACGCGAACAGAGCATCACGTTTCAGTTTTAAATATGTAAGTCTTACAATATATTAACGTTTACCAAATATAATAAAAAAAAAATTAAATATTATAAAAATACTGGACAAAAACTGATTTAAGTACATTTTTTTTTTCAATTTTCTATTTTTTCGAAATTAAATAAATCTTATGTAAATAATTTAAAAAAATGTTATTTATTAGTAGTTTTTTAAATAATATTTAAAGTTACCTTAAAGTCTCAATGCCAACTAACAATGTCAGATTCAGTTTGCTAATAATAGCTCGCTATTTATCATACTTGCCAGTTGTCATCTAGAATGTGTTTGAAATTTAAGAAATTTGGTTTTAATTTTTGTCATCTTCGTATCCTAATTCTATGAGATGGAAGCTCGTGCTATACTGTGTAGAATATAAAAAAATTATATATAATAAAAAAATTTTGGTAAAATAGCTAAATATTTGTAATAATATATATACTTTGCGTAAAATTATACGAGTATTGCACATAAAAAAATATATTAGAAAATGTTATATATAAACATTTAATTATAATTCGCTTAATATAAGTCTTTCTAGTATATTATTAAGATTACAATTTTAATTTTTTTTGATCAATAAAAATATATAAATGAGGTTATTGAAACCATCGTAGCATAGTGTGACAGTGTTTGACTGTAAAGGCAAATATTCAAAGTTTGATTTCCATTCGCAAAAATGATTTTTTTTTATTAACTTCACGCTGTATCCCACGTATAGCATGGTAGGCAGAGGGAACCTGAGAACCTAGTGTTAAGACACTCCGTTCTTTTACAACAATTCCGTTCCCCACTTTCCGCCAGATTGAGGCATTACGTGCTGAGTGGCGGAACTCAACGCCGCGCTTTGTTACCAAACCCAGAAAATAAAAATACTTCTTTTCCTGGAGTGGGAATCGAACCCACCACCTGTCGCGTTTACTGTCACAGGCTTGTGCCTCTGCGCAACGACAAAAATGATAGCAAATTATTTTTATTTTCTACTGTTTTAAGCAAACCCCCAATAAAATTACAATATACATATATTAACCAATTTTATTAATTTAATGTTCGTTAATAAATTTCGTTTTTCTGTTTCAGAAACATTTAAAGAAGCAATGAAGATAGGATTTATCGGTGGTGGCAAATTAGCCTACGCTTTGGCCAATGGATTTATATCTGCAGGTAACTTTATTCCCCCTATTTAGTGTGTTCTTGTTACTTAATGGGCACGTGCTGTAAGAACTAAATCTGTTACTTATACTTATTTTTTATGGAATGATACTTTTAATTTAGAATCTCTGAATTTTTCTATTTTTTGTTCATACATATATTTCTTTTTTTTTACATATTGTATTTTTATATTTTATTTTTATAAAATATATATTTTAATTGTTTAATGAACTAATTTTGAACGATGAAACGCGCAAAAAAAGCAAAATAAACAGGCAAAATAAAATTAATGGTTTTTGATAGTACCTATACGTGAATCTCGATCTTATGTCTAAATAATTATATCCCTAAAACAAAATAACAGATATTAAAAAGTATTTAAGTTTATTTATATTATTTATACTTATTCTTATAGGCTTAGCGAGACCTGACGAAATAACAGCAAGCTGTCACCCTGCGGATGTGGCCAGTGCTGAGGCGTTTAAGGTAGATTTAAAGTTACTTAATACTAAACATTTTTTATACTATTTGAAAGAGTTAAAAAATCCAAAAAACCCAATGGAGAAAAATAACAAGTGGCACTTTTCATTTATATTCTTCAAACTTATAGCATATTGTTCAAAGAGCGAGAGGAGTACTCGTATGTCAAACAAAAATTTAATGTAAGAGCCTTCTCGATAAATTCATATAATAAAAAAAATAATTAATAAAAGTTTTTATATAGATTTCTATAATATATTCAACGCATATGTAATAAATGATTCCAACTTGGGATAATGATTGTGCACACATACAATACAGCCAAATTGAGGCACTCAACGCCGCGCTTTGCCTTGTTACCAAGCCCAGAAAATGAAAAATTCCATTAAACGACAGGCATTAAGGCGATAATGATTGTATTTAAATTATTTTCATTTCTACAATCTGCTAACACAAAGTTCGGCGTTGAGTTTCGCCAACACGTAATGTCTCGATCTCGAGCGGAACAGAACAGAGCGGTGAACAGAATGTCTTGACACTAGGTTCACTCTGACTACTACGCGGGATAAAGCACGAAACTGCTTTTATCTATATATTAATACGTGAAGGAAATACTTTGGATCCCTTTTTACGAAAATTAAGTGGACGCATGAAACTTGGTACATTTATAGTTTATATAGTGAAGGAGTGCACTATGATAATATCTTTTTAAAATAATGCATAAAAAATATATTAAATCAATAAAATAAATGTTACACACACTATCATAGTTTGACAGGCATATTTCTATAAAGTGACATATACATTGATAGACAACGCGTTGTTAACGCGCCAACAGGAACTCTAGTACACAAAATTTTGGTAGGCTTAGTGGTAAGAATTTATGTCATCAACTGACATAAACATAAATAAAAGAGACATTTAAGTATAAGTTTAAGCATTTTATAAATAGAGAATAAATTGCGTATTGCAAATTTACAATCATATTTTATCATTTTGTTTACTGACGTAACCGCAGAGCCTTGACTTTGCTCCAAGTATAAGATAAGATATAACGTATCCCTGATACCTTATATTTATATATATATGAAATGTAGTTAATGATTTCTGTAGGTGACTTTATAACATAGACCACAAGTAATGATTAACTTCAAATATTTAATCTATTGAAAATGGATTTGTATTTATTGCTAAATAAATGATAATTTAATGATTGATAACGTTAACTAAAAACTTAATTGCAGATAACAAGTTATTGTTGCTTAAAAGAAAAAATATATAAAAAATATCTAGTTTTTAACCCACTTAAAAAAAGGTGTAGGTTTTCAGTAGGTTTTCAATTCGACTGTATTTTTTATGTGTTACCGTATATATATTTACTGGGTAAACAAATTTTGATGATTCTTTTTTTATTCTTTTTTCATTGCTTCTGATGAAGTGCCATTAAAATTTTGTTAAAAACTATCTATTAAAAACTTCAGCAAAATACAGTGAACAATAAAATGTATCTATGTAAAAGAGTGTATATACAAAAAAAATATTTAAAAAAAACAATGCATGTATTAAAAAAAAAATAATATTCTCTAAAAAGACAATTTTTAAAATTTTGGGAGTTATTCGTAACAATGTTACTTTTTTGTGCATTTTATTTGAAATCAAAGCTCTTTTTGTAAAAAAAATACTATTATATTTAAAATAGTTAAAAAAAATTTAATTTATCAAATAATCAATATTAGAATTATTTTTCAGAATCTAGGAGCAACAGCCTTATACGAGAACAAAGGAGTAGTGGAGAAGTCCGAGGTTGTAATCGTGTCAGTTAAACCAGACGTTGTAGTGAAAGCTCTTAAAGATGTCCAGAATCTCCCCGCCTGCAAGGACAAGCTGTTTATATCTGTGGCTATGGGGGTGTCAACGAAGACTATTGAAAATGTAAGTTAAATGAAACTATTTTAACCAGATTAATCGCGTATATTTTAGTATTCGAAAATACATTTTTGGAAACCAGACGTTTCGAACACGTTACAGTAGTCCATGGTCACAGGTAGGTTTCGAATACTAAAATATGTATAATAAATATGTGTAATAATCGCGAAAATCAAAGAGCTCATAATGTAAGTAAAGTTGATATTTATATATATATTTATAGCGTACTGTCTACATACTGTACTATACTGTACTGTCGTAAATGCATTACTTCTTCGCCAACTTTATGTGTATTGGATTCCAAACTTTGAAAGGTTTGAAAACAATGAATTTAGATATCAGAAAAATAATTTATAATGTGTAGTTCAATTTGAAATTAAAAGAAAAATAAATTTGAGACGTGAAAGAATGAATTAAAATTTCAAAACCTTATTTACAACATTTAAAGATATTTTCTATTCGCATTTCTAATATCACCATATAACCTTCGTGTGTGACAAACGCTTAAATATGTAAATTATAATAATTAACTAAATAGTATACACTTACATGAAATTATCATTCTTTGTGTGATACTTCGTATATACGTTCTTATATGTATGTGTTGACAAATTGTATCTAGTGACTAAGAAATTTCTCTATTGAATAGCAATTTAGAATATGTTTATCAAAAATGGATGGATAATCATTATATTTGTGCAACAAAGCGCGACGTTGAGTTTCACCACATTCAGGCGGAAAGTCTTGGCATTGGGTTCTCGATCTTGCGACGTTTCATGGGGGTGGTGAGGTTTCCGCTAGGTTTTAATGGGTAGTATTGGTTTTGATGAGCCTCAGAGCCGTCCTTGCTCATGCCTTGCGCTAGGGTGGGAGTCTGCGTATACAGCATTTCCCAGCGACAAAAAAAATGAGTTCTCAATACAGGTAAAGAATATTTTTTTACAGGCTCTTTCAAAAGAAGCTCGTGTTATCAGAGTGATGCCCAATACCCCAGCATTAGTTAAAGAAGGTGCAGCGGCGCTAAGCAAAGGCTCTAAAGCTACAGAAGACGATGTTAAAGTAGCATCTCAATTGTTCAGAGCAGTTGGTACTTGTGATGAAGTGCCCGAGTATCAAATGGATGCTGTGACCGCTTTGAGCGGTAGTGGACCAGCTTATGTAAGTAGAGATTGGCTTGAAAAATACAATTATTATGATAATTATTATGTTTAATATTCCGAGTTTTGTATATCTTACTTCATTCGGTTATATTGTTTTTTTTTAGGACTAAGACACTCCGTTCTCTTTTAACATTTCCGTTCCCCACTTTCCTTTAATTAAGGCATTTGCCTTGTTACCAGGAGCGTGGAAATGAAAATACTAAATACTATTGAATATTCACCACAGACATCCTTTAATTTATATTGCTTATTTATTTGAACTGTTTTCTGGTAACAAGTAATAACGCGCGTTGTCTTATCAAACCAAAGGAACATCTAAGTAACATTTGAATTTACATTTACCGTGTACAGTTAAACATATCCGTATTAAGTGTGAATATGTTTAGAAATCGAAAATACATACTTTTCGGAGCAGGTTATTTAAGTTCAAAATTTATCTGTAATGTCTTTATGTTTAATTATTACATGCATACATTTGATTTCGTTAATATTTTTTTTTTGTTTTTGTCATTTATTGACCCTTTACATAAGGCATAACGCAAAAAATATGCAAGTCGACAAATTAACCTATTCACGTACGGATATAACATCTGTACCGTGTTCTTTTCCATTATTATTTTCTATTACATATAAAAGCAACAGTAAGCAGTTACAATAACATAGATTATGTAGTCTGTGTCACGTAATGTTTATTTATAAATAAATTGCGAACATTAAGTGGTACAAACAAATCGTAAACTACTTAAGATTATAGATTATATCTATATTGAGGTTTAACTGTCATAGCTATAAAACTGTGTCCTTGATGCAAAACTACCATACATTTTTATTTGAACGATTAAAAAAATAGAGGAGAACAATTTGATTGTATTTTTATGTGTGTTACCGTTTCTATAAGGTTTTACTAGATAAACCAATGTTGATTATTCTTTTTTAATGATAGCTAGTGCTTTTAATAAGTTTTGAGCTATTTGTAATAATTTTACTCTTTTTATACGAAGTTGGTGTTCTTTTTTTTAAATACTGCAAAAAGTGAGCCGTAAATGGTAGTCTATGCTTAATGATGAGGCTTTGTAACATACGTTGATTATGAGTTCATATAACGATTTTATTACTTTAAGAAATAAATCTTACATTTGTATTGATTATAATCAGCTCCATTTTTGTAACATTACATGTGTATTTTGATTGAAGTAAACTCTATATTCAAAATAGTTTACAAAGAAACTTTGGTTCCTACAAAAAATTAAATGCACTTACATCTCTATGTGATAGTTAAGACTTGAGTATAATATGTCGTTCCTCATACGTCGTCAAATTTATCAATTCTTACTCGTAAATCTATATTTTATGCAATGTCTGGGGAAAACGCGGTTAGATTCTTATTATACTCTTAGAATTTAAAGCGTATCATCGCACTTTCTATATCATAAATATAGATACCTATTAGATAACAATAATTGTGCACATTCTCAAGGTATTACTGTTATAAGACCTATACGTAGCTGTCAATGCAATTATCAACGATTTGTGAAGCTAAACTAAATACCTCGGTTTTTTTCTCGATTCATGAGTATTCTAATGAATCCTGCAATCTATGTGATTTTCAGGTATACATGCTAATAGAGTCGTTAGCCGACGGTGGAGTGCGGTGTGGTCTACCTCGTGACTTAGCTCTTAAATTGGCGACGCAAACTACGCTAGGCGCCGCGGCGATGTTACGTAATGGCGGTCATCCTGCTGTCATGAAGGATAATGTCACGTCGCCCGGAGGATCCACTGCTGAAGGAACTTATCATTTGGAGCAGAATGGTAAAAAAATATAAATCAAAAATAATAATAGTACGAGTATATGAATATATAATTTTTAATGTTATTGTCTGCTCCTATAGATTGAACTTTGAAAATACTTGAAAGATTTTGATGAAACTTTTTTACTATACAGCTATTAAGCCCGACTATATAATTAATTGATTGATTTTAAAAACATAACGTATAACCATAATATATCAACTAAACTATAAGCATTAGAAAAATGATGTCGTTTTTAATGCTTTTTATGGCCCTTTAGGCAATATCAAGATGTTACTTGGAATTTAATTATATACTTTGTCAAACCAGCGACGCATTCGTCACATACATATTTACATATGAATACTCCCTTAATTAGAGTTTTGTTCCACATCCCATAACTAATGCTCATTAGTCCTTATGTTCCAACTGCGCTTAGATAAAGAAAATATTTAAAAACAAATTATCTGTGTAGTTATTAAATAAATATTTTATTACGTATTAAATTATATTATTTTACTAATTATTTATTTTATTTACAGGTTTCAGATCTGCAATCATTGGTGCTGTAATGGCAGCTTCAAATAGATGTAAAGTGGTCAACGATCAACTTAACTCACAATAAAGAAGACATAGCATTAATAAAATTATAATAAGCATAATTTTAAGACTAGCATCAAGTCTCAGAATTTAAAGTTACTATTTTTATAATAAAGATTTTACAATTTGTTTTAAAAATAAATAAATAATATATTTTTGAATACGAATAATTTTATTTCCTTTCCACCTACAAGAGATGCTACTGAATTGCTCGTATATATTACTAGGATGACTTGGTGAAAATAAAGCCTATTGCTAGCTACTTCAAGTATTTCAGGGTGTACTTTTAGGAATGATACCTGGTCCCGGAGTCAGAGTCTTCAGTCTACGGAACGCCAAATACTCTTTAGTTTTTGGGAGGATCACTGACTCAGAGGGCACAATACCACCACAAGATGTGAAAGGAAGTCCGTAAACGGAACGCGCACGTATGCTTCCATGGAACCCTGTTCAGAACCGTCAATAACTTTTAACGGGCCTCGGCCTATGCTTTATTTATTTTATACTGTAATAAAGAGTTTTATCTGTACATATAAAAAAAATGTAGTCTTGTCCACTATAGTCTTCTACACATAACTTTTAACTGGGTAACCAATTTTATGATAGGTAGTGCTTCTCATGGTCCCATTTAAATTTTGTTATAATCTGATTAATTGTTTTTTAAATTATTCGTTAGAATTTTACTTTCCAGTGCATTTATTTGGCATCGCCATTTATTATTTATCATCTTCATTATTTATATATAGTGGCATATATAGGAAACAGATATATAAATAAAAATATCTATAAAAAATATGTATTTATGCTTGGTACGGTATATAATAATAAAGGTGGACTAAAAGTCTTTTCCAGCACCCTCTACTGTAATAGGGCCTAACTTTAACGGCGGAGCGGGTCTGCATTTGCACTGGAAATGATGTAGAAACTACTACAATCTATTATTTTTTCGCCTTAATGTACGAAACTACAGTTATTGAAATGTTACTATTACTTAAGATAATGCCTCAAAAAAAACAATGGATATCATTGTAATTATTAATATTTTTATCCACTTTTTGCTTTTTTTTATTCGATATAAAGCCAACATCAGATCAGCGCCTGACTAAAAGTAAATTACTTACCTTTTAATATCATAGACAATAATGAAATAGAAGTGTTTCGGTCTCTCATAATACTTTAAGCTGAATGCCAACGGCTAGATGTCGTTGTAATCAGTCACTTTGACAAAACGAGGCTGACAACTACAAAAAAGAGCGAAATGTCTTGTTCCGTATATCCCAACGGCTGTCGAGTGTCGGACAGCGGGTTTGGTTAATAAATAAAACGTCACACATTAAATGGAGAACATTTAAAATTACATTCGGCCTGAACGAGAATCGGCGACCTTGCGTTACACAGACTACCATTGTGATTTATAGTTACGCCCGGTACTTGTTTACATATCGTAATGTGAAATAGTGTCTAACGCGCACCCGAGCGGTATGTTGGCGATCTGTCTGACGAAGCGTAGAAATAAAACGTAAATTCTCAATTAAAGTGACACGAAGGCTTCGCAAATCGGGTTCGAGTTGATATGACCTTACATTTGTGTAAAGGAATCGACCCACGCCGTCTAATAAAGACTCCTACGCGGCGCCAATAATGCGAACTGCGTCGTCGCTGTTACACTAAAAAGTGAAAAAAAACTACAATAATGAAAATAAAATAGACTAAATACAAACACTTTCAAGTTGTTAGTTGTTGCGCTGTCGATGTTTTTTTAGTCACAGTGTATATTAGTGCAAGTGTTCAGTTTTAAGCTTTCTTTAATAGTGAGCGTGAGAACTTTACATCTGTTATATTTTGTCAACAATCAAGGCTAAGCCTGTTTAAGGCGACCAATTACTTCGATTCAAGATTTCTTTAACAGATGGTATGAATTATTTTTTTTTTTAAAATACTTGCATTTAAATTAACTTTATGCTCAGTCTTGCCATCTGGCTAGGTACATTACATTTATGTATTTTTAAAGCAGTTTAAAATCACATCAACTAGTTTAAGCAAATGAATGTTAATATAGTAGCAATCTCCTATTAACATTTAAAACTTTATAATTAATAAAACTTATTCACTAAGTAAGTAAAAAAGAATCATGACAATAACATACCTTAAAACATTTTGAATGTTATTACTTGTATGTAAATAAATACATAAATTCAATCAGAAGACAGAAAGATTTTAAAAATTTAAAAGTTCATACCATTTCAGGTACATTTGCATTTTAAATGGATTCCAATAAGTGATAATCACATAAATTTCTCCATCCCAATATTTAAAAATCAGTCAAAATAAAGAAATCAGCGACACTGTTGTGCTACAAATCGAGAATGGATGAAAATGATGTCATCATATCTTCCACCGAAATCATAAAAGGTAATACTTCTTTTTCTTTTACGCTACTGTAACTGAATATTTACAATGGAAAGTACTTTCAATATAAATTACTTCATTGTACTCTTAAATTGATAAAACATCTTGATAAGTGTTGTTTTGTTATATTTCTTGACAAAAATGATTAAATATTTTTCTATATATTCAATATTTTTCTTGAGAACAATATCAAGACCTGTTTAAAATTAAATTTAAGTGTATTAATATGTTTATTTCAGAACAAAAATTTAAAAACTAAAACAAAAACATGCTCTAAAATATTTCCTCACTACCCCGGTCATCCAGGCAAGGACTTTGTTTATAAATCTAAAAAAATCGTCAATTCAGGTGACATGATTAAAGTTACAGATGAATTGGGTGACAAGAAGTGGGTCATAATAGCATAACAATATTTTCTTGATTGATTAAATGTCAATGAAATTTATACTAATATGTTATTAGAGAGAAAATATTTACAATAAAATCACTATAACTATAGTGTCGACAAGAAGCATTTTACAAATGAAATCATATCAATCATATCATATTTTTGACAAAGATTGTGTTTTGTTAGAACTTAGTTATTTTTTTAAATATAATTATTTAAGTAATTAAAAATGTTACTTATAATTGAATTAATGAATGAATGATATTTTTTTCAAATGTAAAAAGTATTTAACATAAATGTATGTAAAGTTTTTTCTATTATAAAAATTCAAAGTTATATTTTTATCATGGAAAAAAAACTTCAATGTATCTTAAGTAGTTTATAACAAAAAATCTGAACATCTTTTTTATGTAAAAATTACCTCATTCGAATATTTTTTACTTGAATTAATACATGTGTAGCAGCGGTATCTCTATTATCTATTAAAAATATTGGCCTGTCCAGAACTCATCAGTTAATTTCTAATATTTTTGAATATGACATAAGTAGGATTATGTCAAATTTGCTTAGAGGGAAGCATGGCCAGTTGAACCAAGCATCAAGTCGTATTTTAAAGCCCCTACATTCCACCCCTGTGAGGAAATTTCCAGGCACTGTTCCAAGTTCTTTTTACACTGCAATAGGTACCAGGGACTTGCTCAGTTAAACTGAGCGTTAATACGTATTTTAAAGGGGCCCTTAGCTTACACTGCGATCGCAAGTCCCAGACAATAATCCGAGTTCTGCACGATAAATCTATGAAAGGAAATGCTGAGATCTTTCTTTTTACCCAGTTACAAATACAAATTACAATAAATTGCGTTTCATAAATGATAAACTCTCATGCTAATTCAGTAATAACGATTATTAATAGATAGTCATTAAAAGAAACTAAATAAATTTATAACTCATTGTAAAGTGTTTTAATGTTCGATCATTAAATAGGTGTTGCGCATTATGGGATATTCTGTATATTATGTATTAGATGCAAAAAATGAATATAGCATAGCTATATACAGTAGAACCTTCACTATCCGGTGTAAGAGTATGGGGGTTCACGAATAATCGAAAACCCCGGATAATCGAATTACAACATTTTATTAACTTAACCTAACCTGTCGTGGCGCAGAGGCACAAGCGTGCGACTGTAAACGCGACAGGGTGTGGGTTCTATTCCCACTCCAGGAAATGTAAAATTTAGTATTTTCATTTCTTGGGTTTGGTAACAAGGCAAAGCGCGGCATTGAGTTCCAACACGCAATGCCTCAGTTTGGCGGAAAGTGGGGAACGGAAATGTTGAAAGAGAACGGAGTGTCTTAACACTAGGTTCTCTGGTTCCCTCTGCCTACCCTGCTATATGCGGGATGTATCCCGCGTGAAGTTAAAAAAAAATATATTTTAATTGTTTCTAGAAAATGAATTTGACTAGCAGTTACCGGAAACTAACAATACCGCACGCCGTGTTTTTCTATCCAGTATTTTATAATATAGTAAGTTATTTTGAAATATTTTAAACACGTTTAATTAGGTGGAGCTGTAAGAATGTTTAATTTCACCCACTCCTAATTCATTTATCATTGACCGTAAAATAAAACACATTTCACTATTTTTTTAATTATTATATTTAAAAGAGCTATAATTTTAAATATATACATATCATACATATTTAATTAATAACATTTAACATATTATGAAGATAGTTCATATGAATCATAAATGAAAATGATTTATGTTCGACATGTATAATACAAAGGACGTTTGTATTGTTTTTTTTTTATAATGAAAACAATAAAATTTTCTATATACGAGAGAATATAGAGAGAATTTTCTATATATTTCTATTTTCTCGTATAATTGTATATATAGGAAATTTGACAGTTCTCGGTTAAGAGTTAAATTAAAAAAAGACAACCACAGGAAACTAAATGAACGAACGGCGAACGGAATATCTTTCAAACTAGATTCTGACTATCCGGCTATGCAAAATAAAGCGTGAAGCTTTATTTTAGCGATTTTTGGACAGAAAAATTAAAAATGTATGCACTTGCATTTAATTTAACATAGTTGTAATATTCTCTTTAATAGAATTTAAACTTACAACTGTTGTCTTATCCAACAAACGTTAACTGCGCCGGGACGGCGTCAATTTCCATATTATCTCCTACATTAAAATTAAACTAAATGAGTTAAGATAAACCTTATTATAAGAGAAAGATACTATACAATACTTATACCGCTTTCGCCTTGCTTTTAGTACGGAACCCTGAAAAAGCGATTTAATTTCTGGAGCTGAGTTGGTCGTAACTTTATCCACTTAGAGATAACATTTAAGATTTAAAAGACGCTGAATACTTTATTTTAAAGTAATAAGATGGTTCAAAGTTGTAAAGAAAGAAAATATTATGTTATGATTTCGCTTGGTTGATTCTTTAAATATTTTTTTTTTAACTTCATACTGTATCCCGCATATAGCAGGGTAGGCAGATGAAGCCAAAGAACCTAGTGTAAGACGCTCCGTTCTCTTTTAACATATCCGTTCCCCACTTTCCCTCGAATTGAGGTATTGCGTGTTGAGTGGTGGAAATCAACACTGCGCTTTGCCTTGTTGCCACAGCGACTTAACTTTTGCTCCTGAGAGCTTACAAAGTATCTTATTTTACTAGCTGTGTTCCGCGATTTTGCTTGCATAGACCAAACCGAAGATAAACCTAAAATTCCATTATTTCCGTAGATTTTCTCTTATTGCTAATCTATACTTCCCAAAGCCTACATATCAATTTTCAACCTTTTATGGCCAGTACCCTAGCCCGTATATTGCCTGTCTATCACTCGACAACATAAGCATGTTATATATATAAAAGATATTCTAATAAAGGCATAACTAGCGTGTTCGCCTGTATTTGCAAATCATTTCGTTAAAATCAATATGGAAGGTATTTTAGTTATGACCCACTCATGGTTCCGTGGTTGAAGCATGTTTAACTGAACACATTATTTGTACGCTTAAGTCCTATTTAGAGTTAAATAGGGCATTCTCGGTCTGGTTCCAAAATAACGAGGCTTATATTACAATTCTAAATTAAGTAACGATATAAGTTACTGTTAGAACTTGTTGTTTGCCTAACATAAAAAGACTATGGTGACGCAGTGGCTTAGCGTGTTTCTTAGTGTAATTTCTCGACTCTGGTAAAATAAAGCGCGGCGTAGACTTCGGCCATTCACACACAATATTTTTAATTCGGTCGGACAATGGACTGGAATGTTTTAACACTATGTTCTGCGAAAAAAGACACGAAAAAAAAAATCTCCTTCTCAGTGTGTATGTATGCGTATGTATTATATGTGATATGATTATTCATTTATGTTATATTTATAATATATATACATATATTTAATTTTAAATTTGCTTTTAACACACCTATATATTTATTTCCTATTTAAAGAAGGTTGGTTGGTAGAGAGTGCTAGTTATCGTTAGACCAGCTTTTGGACATTTTTATTTTAATTGTGTGCAATAATTTATAAATAAATATATAAAGCCTCCATACTCTATATATTTACTTTTCTCATTATTATACATAAAATATTTATAAACATACAAACATACATAGCTTCACGCTGTATCCCACATATAGTAGGGTAGGCAGAGGGAATCTAGTGTTAAGACACTCAGTTCCCCAGTTTCCACCAAATTGAGGCATTGCGTGTTGAGTGGCAGAACTCAACGCCGCGCTTTGCCTTGTTACCAAACCCAGGAAATGAAAAATTCCATTTCCTAAAGTGGGAATCGAACCCACAACCTCTGTCGCGTTTACAAATATTATTATAGTATTTATAAATATTAATATTTATATCATATATTTCAAAAAGGACGGTATTTATAATTTATGAGCGCATAAAATTATCAATATATCTTGTACACTATGACATCAATGTCCACAGTGCAGGTTACATCATTGGATCTCAGTAGAATCATTCGCTAATGCAGCCGACCTTCACACAGCGTGGTCCGCGAGCCTCGACGGACTCGCTTTATGTTTGACCATTTCAAATGATTAATGGTTTAATGGCTTTAAATTATCCTGACTGTCTGTAGTTGTTAAATAAGTATTTTTTTTAAATTAGGTATAAATTGTGTGAATATATGAGCGTTAGTTAAAATAATTATTTGTTTTTTATTGTAAGTATTATAAATAATGATAATATCGTAAATTGGTATGTGATTTTGTTGATTTAAAATTAGTTCTAAGTATATTCCCACCTC
Organism: Philaethria dido; assembly: GCA_033558755.1. NCBI lineage: Eukaryota > Metazoa > Arthropoda > Insecta > Lepidoptera > Nymphalidae > Philaethria > Philaethria dido. The sequence goes on from JAKGSA010000649.1 coordinate 1,487,658, forward strand.
AAATGTTGGCAAAGTATCTGTAATTCCTCTGGTGAAACACGGGGTCGTGGCCCAAAAGCTCGTTTATTTTTTCCTTCCCGTAAAAAGGGTAATCTTAGTTTAAAATTATTCGTAAAATTCAAGAAAAAATATGTTTTTTTAAACCCTTCACTCTCCATTGATAAAGACACTATGTTCTATGTTTTTTTTGTCTGAATTCAGGATAGCGTATTGGCGGAACTCAACGCCGCGCTTTTCCTTATTAGATAATTTAAATATAATCTTCTACCTATCCTGCATGCATTAATGCATATCTAACTAATCTCTAGTTTACAATCAGGCGCTATTCCAACGCCCCACGATGCCCAAGTAAAATTATATATATACATGATATACTCGTATATGCAGCATATATATGCAGATCGTGTTTACGTAAAACGTTCATTTATGCCGAATCGGTTTAGTTACATTTGTCAGGTTTCTCATACGTTTGATAAATATTACAACATAATCTAGATTGGATTGTAATATTTAATAGTAAAGTTCTAATTTCTATGTTAATACATAATACATAAAATAATTTTTATGTAGCCGTAGCGTTTGGCGCTCCGTTCTCTCTGACTACCCCGATAAGAACTTCACGCTTTAAAGTTAGTTAGGTTATGTAATTTTTATGGTGACATTATTGATTCTGACGTAATAAAGTCAAATTTTGACTATATTTAATGTTAGGTAGTGTTTTTTTTCGAGTGTATAGTATGCTGTTGACCCTTTACTGAGTTTTTTTGTTGGGTTTCGTTAACCCATGCTTTCTAGAGATAAAACTCAGGGAACGGATTGTCATTAGGTTCTCTATGACTACTCCACAGAAACACTATGCTTATCAAAAATTTCATACCCATATGTTTTATTTCAGTTATTTAGCAGTCGCGTACAATGTAAATGGAACCGTTTCAGTAAATTCTAATTAGTAGGATTATCAATAATGTTATATATTAACATGTTTGATTTAACGAAAGTTATTATTAATCCGTTGAGTTAAAAATTACAGGAAATGTTGTTATGTTAAGTATGAGAAAAAAAATATTAATTTTTTTGCAAACCTTATCTGGACAATAACAAATATGAAAAAAAAAGAATTATACAAGTTATTTTTACCGACTTCAAAAAATGGTTATGGATATTCGAGTATGTTTTTTTATGTGTTATTACTGCATAAAAGTGTACTTTTTACTGGGTAAAAGTTACCAATTTTGATAATTCTTTTCTTTATACAATGGCTTGTGCTTCTGATATGGTTCTTTTTAAATTTAGATAAGATCTGATAAGTAGTTTTTGGGTTATTCGTAATAATTGTACTTTTACGTGCATTTTCTTTGAAATCGATTTTCTTTTTTGTAAAAATTATAGATTTTATTAAGACATCTGCGATAATAATACTTGTTCATAAACGTTTGGGTATGACTAACAATTTGGATCGTAGTAATTTAGTTTTCGGTAGACTGCATCTTTGCACGTTAAACTTTCCTGTTACCGTTATAGAGAAGTTATTTAAACGTTTAATTACACGTTTAATACTTCTAGTACGCTTAAAATTTTATTCGGTTACATTCATTGATACTTAAAAAAAGCCAGTCTCTCACTTATTCCCGTATAAAAGGGTAGTCAAACAGGAACAGTATCAAGACACTCCGTTTGTTATTTTCCGCCTGACACATTACATTAAGTCACGGAATTCAACGCCGCGGATTCTCGATATTGTATCATAATAACTTTTTTCTATTATTATAAAAGCGCGGCGTTCAGTTCCGCCACTCAGCACGCAAAGCCTCAATCCGCCGGAAGTGGGGAACGGAATTGTTGATTGAGAACGGAGTGTCTTAACACATCGGTTCTCAGGTTTCCTCTGCCTCTGCTATATACGGGATATGACGTGAAGCTAAAAAAAACTTATTTATATAATAAAAAACAGTTTCATAAAAGATTCTTTTCTACTTTCCACTGAAATACATAATTTACGTATAAGATTTGAAATCACAAGCAGTGTAATGAACACCTTAACTTTGTTAATTTTCAAACAAAATAGTTTATAACAGTATTAAAGTACAAGACTAGTCAAAGCTTACGTATAAAACTTAAAACGCTAACTTGCTCATTACTTTTGCATCCATTTTAGTTTATAATTAAGTAATAGCGAGTATTAGTAAATTTCTCAATGTGTAAAATATTTTACTATATTAAGTAAAGTAAGTAAAGCTTGTAAGGGATAAGCGTGTCAGAAAACTCGGAGTAACCCAGTCTTAAGTGTCGGTTATCAGTACTTTGATACAAAAACACTACACCTGTCTATGGCTTATATAACACATGCAGAAAGTAGATTTTTTCATAAAAAAACAGAGTAGTTATAGAAAAGATGTCAACACACTCCGTTCACCGCTTTCTGACCAAATTCGAGACATTGCGTGTTAAGTGGCGGAATTCAACGCCGCGATCTGTCTCACCAGAGCGGAAATTAAAATAATTGAAATATAAACAATGTCCCGAGTAGGAATTGAACTTACAACCAATCGAGTACAATCAGGCGCTATCCTACTGTGCATTAATGGCCTTTTTATATGATTTTATTTGATCACTACGGACTACTTTTGCTTCTTGATCCTTAGTTACGGATTTCGTTATTTTTCTTGTTACTTTAACTAGGCTTATGGATAATCAGATCCCGAATTTTTGAATTCGTACATTTTTAAAATATAGTCTAGATAAAAGAAAATCTAATAACAAATTAGATTTTCTTCATGTTAACAATATAAAACGATTGATAAAAGTGACTGGGCCTTCCTTTTTTCTTGCGGGTTTTGAACCTACGATCGTCGTAAGCGAGATGTACATCTGTACCAAAATAGAGTCATAATAAAAAAAATGTTAACCCGTTTCGCGGTCATTGATCTCTCTTTCCATACAAGTCTCATTTTGAACCCCCGCGTATGACGAAAGCTTCAGCCACTTGGAAAGGCGAGCGGGCCTTTTATGTTTTTCTCATTACCGTGTAAAATTGGTTAGGAGGAAATTTCAAGTGTACTTTTGCTGGATTGTAATTTAGACTCGGTCTCGGACTCGGACTCTATAAATGAATGCTATACGCTTTCATAATTCTACTTAATATATATTATATTAAAATTAATATATGTTTCTAATATGTATCTTTTTTTAATTTTCTTTTTCTAGAAAATATTTTCGCACTGGATGAAATTTTAGCAATACTGTTTTCAATTTCAAGATAAACTCATTGACGCAAACTTGTTTCATATTTTCTGCTGTGTTATAATATTTTCGTTATTTTTAGCAATTACTTCACTACGTTACATTTTCATTTCTTACCATTACTTGAAATACTTTTAGTTACTTTCTATCAAAAGTTAGTTAAAATTGGGTTTGTGAAAATTCAAGAGTTTGAGTTGTCTATAAAAATATTTTGTTATAAAAAAAAAAATATAACGAAATATGGGAAGAACAACGTCTTAAAAATCGGTTTAAAGTGATACGCAAACATAAATCAACTATAAAACGCGATACTTAAAACTGAAATAGCTATATTTGAAAGGTGAGTCAAACGATGGTTTTACCCATAAAGGCGTGCCATATTTCCCTAGGGCACGGAAGTTTTCACCATTTGTTAACTATAACTTCCCTTTGATACCGAATACTCGGTCACGGTTAGTTTGTTTAAACTTACATAATCTACTTTTCATCGAAGTTCAAACTTATAACTAAGTTTTTAAGCCTTACTCGCTTTTAAAATAAACTATGTTTCTTATAAGTAATGTAATAAAAATAAAGAAAGAGGTTGAGGTTGTGAGTTCATATTTCTGTTGTAGGTAAGAAGAAAAATCTTATGTTTCGGTTAATATTATGTATGCGAAAGTTTGTGATCACGGGTGAATGGATGTTTATTGGTAGAGATGATTATGCATTTAGATAAAACTCCAGGAATATATATAATAGGCTTCAATTAAAACTAACTACAATTAAAAGTAAAAGTAACGTTTGCTTGCAACTTAACGCTTTTCGTACAAAATTTACCTGTGCATATAGTACTTGTAACGGCAAAGATTGCCTACGTATGTCATCTTCAGGCGCTTAAATGTAGTGGTTGCCATAACCGAAATTGGTTGGAAGGATTAGGACATCTTTCGACGAGTAGTATCATTTTTAAATCTTCTAACCAATAACTTTCCGCAAGCTATAGCTAAGTATTTAGTAATCGATTTTATAAAAAAAAAGTGTAATAAAAATGTCTAAGCATAGAAGCATATAGAAGACCCGTATCCGAAGCACCGAATTTCGCCAGCAACTTTAATTTACTTTTTCATTGGACGAAATTACATAGCGAAAATAGCTATCCGCCGCCTAATTTTTCCATTTCATCCTATCAAAGAGCACTCAGAAGGCAAATTGCGGTATCATTGATGCGATCCATATTGGATCTATCCGCTACCCACTCGTCCGTCATATTTGCAGATTTTGAGATTATGTATACATTTATATGTTTTTTAAAACACTTTTCTATTAGCTTGATACTATTTTGAGTTTGATCTATTTCATACTTCTATATTATTATGAAAATTTGAACACGTGTCCGGATTGATGATAATTCAATATTTTCATAACAATAATTTGATGTCCTTGTCAAATCGGCCGGGGTGGCAATAATCATAAAACTAAGGTGTGAGTAACACGTGGTAGTGGTATACCTGCTTTTTTCAAGTTTGAATCCAAAATTCCATTGACATAAACACGTAATTTAAAAAATGTCATACTAGGTGTAATAATAAACAATAATGGCAGTATATCTATATAGAAAAAAATACATTGAAATATATAAAGCCTAAATAATACACAAATAGAAATTCAACATAATTTTAATTACTTATTGTAATTTTAGACTCTGACGAAAACCTTTATACATTCAATACAATAATAATTCTCAAGAACATAACTTACGTAGCAAGGGCTATCGTGTTAAACGTTGGCCTTAAAACTGTACAGTACTGAAATAGACGTAATTTCCTATTCAACCCGACACATGCAATAAAGGTATAGTGCAAGTGGCCTTCGAGTTACATAAGCTTTTTTAATCAACATACGTTTCAACCGTTGTGACGTACTAACTGACAACTGACTGACTTTAAGCACAACACTACACATATCATTTTGTTTTGAAGTAAATGAAAGCTACAGTGGTGCAGTTAGTACATGCCTGATTGAATTAATTGTAGATTTACTATTATTAAGAAAAATGTTTTTTTTAACTTCACGCTGTATCCCGCATATAGCGAGGTAGGCAGAGGGAACTAGAGAATCTGGTGTTAAGACACTCCATTCTCTTTCAACATTTCCGTTCCCCACTTTCCGCCAAATTGAGGCATTGCGTGTTGAGTGGCGGAACTCAACGCTGCGCTTTGCCTTGTTACCAAACCCAAGAAATGAAAAAGAAAAAGTTACTTCGGTCATACAAAATTTTAATTTTTTTAAGTAATCTCCTTTGGATTCCACCAATATATCCTAACATATAAATTTTCCCAAAATGAAAGGACAAACGCAGCCTGTAATAAGTGTCATTTGCAAAGAATAAAAATATGTAAATAAATTAACAAATAGTTACTGATCTACTGTTCATCACCATAAAATTTATGCTTGTGTTTAAATATTAATAAAATATTTACTTTTCTTTAACAGATTCCATTTCAATTATTATACTGAGCGTCGTCAGTATATTTTCAAAATTATATTGATTAGTTGCTTCAGGCTATACCAATAAAATTACAATTATAAATTACAATTTCAAAAAGCTGTTAGCCCTAAGTGCAAAAGCCGTAGTAGCCATCTTTTTAAGACAATCTCTAGGTCGTAGAGACCGTTGTAACAAACAGACGGTAAATGTTATTAATCGAGTTAATGTTATATAAATTATTTTTGTCTAAAATCACGTTTATTACTATTTTATTTATTTAATGATAAAGCAAATCCACATATCATTTTTAATAGAAACAAAAATTTCAAACTAATCTAGAATAAATGTACAAATTCACAAATACGCGTCGTCATTTCGAGCTTGACTCATGAAGGACCTTCACGGATCGGCTAGTAATTTCAGCAAAAGTAATTTTCCGCTGGGAATGTCCTTTTTGTCCTTGATAACATAAAGTCCGAATTGTAATTTAATTACCTAATACATTACTATTTTTTGGCATATTTATAAATAATATATTTATCATTCAGCACGCAATGCCTCAATCCGGCGGAAGTGGGGAACGGAATAAGACAACGAAGTGTCTTAACACTACATACTCAGGTTCCCTCTGCCTACCCTGCTATGTGCGGGTTACAGTGGAAAGCTAAGAAAAAAAAATTATTGACAAGCATACGCCACGCCTGCCTACTACTGTTAGTGACATTCGATAGATCTATCCTAGAAGCCTCAATCAAAGCTATTTTCAAAAACTGTATTATCATTATAGTAACAATTATAAGTAAATAATTTCCGCGTATTGTCTGCCAAAATCGTGTATATTTTTTTACCAAAAAAAAACATCAAACGGAAGTAGAGAATGCAAAGCGCAAAATGTGCGTGAAAATAATAGCACGTAAAATTGTGTAAAAAAAATAGATGAAATAATAACCTATACTTTATCGTGACCGTAATTTGATCTTAAGATAAAATAAACAAATAAACTGTCACATATTTAATAATAATATAGATTTTGGGGAAAATGTATCTAGGAAATTAATAGGCAGGTAACGTGGTTTTATTTGAGACGTGCTCCAGCTTTCTCACAAAGTACTATTGTGCGAACGCTCGCTGAAGTATCTGAATGCTCGAAAGTATAATACCACGACGTATATTAGCATGTCGTGGAAATTTTTCGTATATATTATTTTTTATATTCCCATTTTCTTGAAATTGAACAGGAAACATGCGGTACCTCCGCGAAAACCATCTTCGTTGAGATTTAATTGTATTCTAGCTATCTCGAGAGCTTTATGTCATTTGATTTTATTTTAATAGCTTTATATGACTATGTTATATAAAAATCAGATGATCCAGATTCGACACTTGACACTTTGACTCACTCACACACTCTGTGAAAAATATTTATATCAGGTTAGGAACGGAGTGTCAAGACTCTCTCCACCTCTCTATGCTACTTAAATCTCCTTACAATGATTAATGCTACATCTGATAGATTAAATTTTTGGTAAGTTTCGTTAAGACCAGACATTATGCAGAGCATATAGACCATAATCTTAATATCCATCATCCCCCACAATCAAAACTTATTACATGTAAATATTAGTGTACCACAGACGGTAAAGCCTACCTAAGTGTCGACGTGGCCTTGACGTTACGTAAGTAATGCGAAGTGGTATGGCCCAAGGACGGGTCGAAATATTCATTATCATAAACTTAAGAATAAGCGACTTAGTATGCAGGTGGATACGAGTTGTCTTTTTAAATATATCTCATTAGCATAGTGTGGGCAAGAAGTTAAACGTACGAGTATATAGTAGTGACGTTATAGTTCATCCGTTAAGTGAGTTGGTCCGCCTTCATATACTGTATATTAATTGGTTTATGTACTGTATTGTGTAAGACAATATAAGAGTAGGTAATATTGTGATATATTATTATTTTGCAATTCTTTTCATTTAGTTGTTTAGTAATTATATTGTTATTATAACTCTTATTTATTGTACTACTAGCTGTTACCCGCGGCTTCGCTCGCTTGTTCAATGGCAGTCCATACTATAGTGTATGTGTTTTTCAAGTGCCAAAATTATAGAAAACAGAAAAAAATATAATAAAAAGTATTCTATGTTCTTTTTAATACCTCTAAGAATATGTGTACAAACTTTCATGACAATCAGTAGGTAGTTTTGGCGAGAAAGCGTAACAAACAAACTTACATATATACTTATAAATATTAGTAGGGATATGCTCTAAAAAAAAGTAGCTTCAAGCTATATCCCGGTTATTATAACAGGGTAGTCAGAAAATACCTAGTGTCAGGACACTCCGTTTGTCACTTTCCGCCATAATTCGAGACATTGCGTGTTAAGGTGTTGTGCATGTTTTTATATGGGTACATATAAAAAGAATCTTAGTTATTTCTTTATTCATGGCATTTCGAGCGTGCCAGTTGGGCACAAATTACTTCGCTATTTTTGTAATTTGTTTTATATTTGAAATAGAAACGCAATTAAGTTTTCGTAGTTTCCTTCTTCCTACAATATTAATGTTAGCATGAATATCTAAATCAATTTTATTATAATTCATAATAATAATAAGTTACAATATTTACAAACTCTAAAATTATATACTGAAAATGAATTTTACACGGAAAGGTCAAAGTCATCCTATTGGATCTAAAAATATATTAATAATTTACTAGACACCTAATTATAGTAACCTAAATAATGAAGCAATGTAATACTATATATAAAAAGTACATGTGTATAATATATATATATATATTTGGATTATATTATACGAAATAATAGGGTACGTGGTTTTAAATTAATACAGACCAATTTTGAGAACTAATTTTTAAAATATAAATATTTAATGCAAGAAAACTTGAACCATACAACATACATATAATCCGATGCAGTAAAGAACCAATTTAGGTTCTTAGCAATTACAGCCACTTAACTACAGTCTTCTATAGAAAAGCTTTCTTTTGCATTATAATTAAAAAGTCACTTACATAGTTAATGGACTTTAATATTAAGTTTAATAAAAATAGTTTTACAAATTTTCAAAATCTATATAGTTTTAAATTTTAAATTTCGTTATTTTAAATTCATCCTTTTCATCCCTTATTTTAAATACACAAAATAATGAATCTGAAGTTTGAACCTATAACTACATTAATTCGAAATTAAAACTAAAATAAATATTACTTTAATGTATTATAATTGGCAAGTTAAAGCTCGCAATTGCTTTTACGTGGACTAAAAAACGTAAAATTCTACTTTTCCCCTTACCCTATGAATTTTGGAAAATTGTCTGTTAGTGCTTCCCTACCCCTTTGCGAGGAATTTATATGCCAAATTTCAGCTGTCTCCGCTGAATAGTTTCGGCTATGCATTATCTGTCAGCTCCTCGGTAACAAAGGAGTTTTATATATTATAATATATAGATTTAGTTTTACTTACATACATAGCTTCACGCTGTATCTCGCATATAGCAGGATAGGCAAAGGGAACCTAGTGTTAAGACACTCCGTTCCTGTGCTAAGTGGCAGAACTCAACGCCGCGCTTTGCCTCATTATCAAACATCGGAAATTAAAAATTCGATTTCGTGGAATGAGAATCGAACCCACAACCTGTCGCGTTTACGGTCCCACGCTTGTGCCTCTGCGCCACGACAGGTGTTAAAGGTAGTTAGTTTTAGTTATTTAATATTTAAAGTTATTTGATATTGCTTATTGGTTATTTAATTTAATATTTTCTTTGCAATATTATAGTAGTTATGAAGACAACAATTTAGGCTGTTGCTTACGTCTGTTTTTTTTACTACATCATGTGTTGTATTTTTAACAATAACTGTTGTTTGAATGACTTGAATATTGTGGTTTTGGCTCATATAAACTTTTTAATTATTTTCAGCTTAGCTACATAAAACATACATTTGGATAGTATTTTTGTTATGCCATGTTTACTGTTGTAAAAACGAACCAGGCGAGAATATAAATGTACAAGTAGACTTGTATTTACAATATTTTTATTGTGAGTAAGCATTTTAGATTGTTTTTCGTATAGTGTGCATAATTGAATAATTAAAAAAAAAAACAAGTAAAATCAACACTTTCAGCTAAAAAGTACTTAAATAACATAAAAAAAGAATATAATGTTGTAAGAGAGCGGAGTGTCTTAACACTAGGTTCTCGGGTTCCCTCTGCCTACCCTGCTATACGCGGAATACAGCGTGAAGTTAAAAAAAAAACTTAAGCTTTAAAAAGCCTGTCAGAGAAGGTATGCATATTCGACTTGTCAACTTATTCAAGCCTTATACGAAAATGTTAAGGCTACCTAAAACTATTAAAAATTGGTTCACCTTTCTAAGTTATCCTTTATCACATCACTTACATTAAAAACCCACGAACAAAAGACAGGTACCATATACTCGTATTCTGGATAAATTTATTAGCATTACATGTACCTATTTCACTGCCAACACACATTAACTTTACCTCTAAAGTAATGTACTGAAACTACCACTTTTGTTTCACACATTAAACCATAAAAGAGAATACGAAATATTGCGATTCCTTTTCAACGATTATACTTTATAGCAAACGTCACACAATGTTGGCGCTTAATCAACTAGAACTACTTTCCTCGCTTTGTAGCAATAAGCCGATTACAAATACTAAACGCTGGACAAAGGGGTTTTACCAAAAGGATTAAAGATGGAAACGTATGTAATAGTCTATGTGTGAAGGATTTCTCGTAAATCGAACAAATATAGGGTGGAAGTTCTGACGAATGTGGGAAAAACCCCTATGATCCTAATCTAGAAAAGGGTTCAGTAAAGTATGTTTTAATGATATGTTTCTAATGCTTTCAGTTGATTTCGTTTGTTGAAGCTATATATTCGTAGCAAGCGTGAATAAGTTGATAAATCGAAAATGAATACTTTTCAGGGCAGGCATTTTTAAATTTTGATCATTATCTCTATATTATTTTTACGTAATTAAAATGTTTTTTAACATGTTTTTATTTGTGTGATATGTATCTATACATATATACCGACTTTGAACCGTTGGATTAATTTTGAATTTTTGCATACTCATTAAAGACCAATAAAAATGCAATAAAATGAAAAAGAAAGTAATAATAAAATAATTAAAAAAACAAACTTTTATGAAAAAAAAAATTTAATTTCAGACCATTTAAACGGAGGCAGTCTTATTTGGTCGGTTTTTGTTTTAGATACTAGCGAGTACTCATCTTAAGTAACAGCCGAAATTTGGATAAAATTTGCTTCATGCTGTATTCCGCACATAGTAGGGTAGGCAGAGAAAACCAGAGAACCTAGTGTTAAGACACTCCATTCTCTGTTTAACATTTCCGTTCCAAACTTACCGCCGCATTGAGGTATTGCGTGCTGAGTAACGGAACTCAACGCCGCGCTTTTAAATATGAATGTTTCTATTTAGAATATCCCAAATTTTTAATATACATTTTGATATATGGTACCTCTTACTAAATAGTATAAAATAAACTATAAAGGGAGTTCATCTAATTTTAGACGTGATACTGAAGTGTCATGACTATTCTTGTTACTTTGTATTTCAGTCTTTGTACAATCAGAGACTTCTTTGTCATTGTTCAAGATTTATGTTTTGTTTACGAAATTGTTTTAATTCACTTTTATTTTGTCTTTTCTAGTTTTAAATTGTTTATGATATTTTGTTTGATATTAAATGTTAGTCTAAGTTAGTATATATGCAACCCGTACCTCGCGCGAATAGGCAAATTAGACAACAATTTTTTTAAATATTAATTGACATTAGAATTAATTTTATCTATAGTATCAAAAAGTGATTATGTCAAAAAAAATCATGCAAGTCAACACGTTTAGGTAAATGAGAATATAAATATCATAAAAATAGAATTAACAGATAAAATTTAAACTTAAAAATACCAGTCCTGTAAAATATGCAGTATAGATTTGTTAAGTTATTCACGACTGTTATGGAAATATAAATATGATGGCGACTTTTTTAACATATTATAATAAAATGTATAAATGATTCTAACTTTCTTTACTAAGGTATTTGAATACTTTAACTTATTTAGTAAATTAAACAAATAAACAATAAACCATCAATAGATACTAATACCAATTCTAAAGTTATTGCGAAGAGCTTTAAGATGGGCGGAATGCTTAGCCTAAAAGCTTTGAAGCACTTAAATTTGTAACACGATAGATATTTTGTATAATAAAATTACAACAAAGTCTAAAATTTTGTATGCAATAATATTTTTGAGGCCATCGTGGCTTAAAAAAGTATAATAAGCATAATTATAAATGGGACAATGTCTGTAAGCGTAATTAGTTGTGGATTCTATTCGGAGGAATTATTTTTTTTTTTATTTTTATTACAATTGGGAAAAGAAACAGGTCTTACAATACATCAAATTAACACATAAATACATAATATAGGCCAATAAAGTTTCCACTTATACATGAAGTATGGAGTGAATAATAAAAAGTAAATGAATAATAAATATTAGGCTAATACTAAAATTCTAATAAGGGCAATAATAATTGCTTTATCAAAAAAAGGCTAACTTATTTCAATCACAATATTTCATATAAAAAAAATTAAAGAAATTTGAGGAGAAAAAGAAACATTCACATTTTTTAAGTTTGGTAAATTTTATCCATAATTTCTTTACGAAATTGATTAATGTTACTGAGGAAAATATCAGTTTTGCCGTTTTGTATATAAATTGTTCTCATTTTCTGTTCTGGAAGAAAACGCAACGCGGTATTGAGTTCTGTCATTTAACAAGTTAACACGTAATATCGGGCGGATCTTGACACTAAGTTCTCTCTGAACCTGATATGCGGGATACACACACACACACACATATATATATATATATATATATATATATATATATATATATATATATATATATATATATATATATATATATATATATATATATATATATATATATATATGCATATACATACATACATAGCTTCACACTGTATCCCGCATATAGCAGGGTAGGCAGAGGGAACCTAGTGTTAAGACACTCAGTTCTCCACTTTCCGCCGAATTGAGGCATGGCGTGCTAAGTAGCGCAATAACTTTATAATACATACACATTGTCGCCTTCTATCTTTTAAGATTATCGAATTTTCAAGATAAACCCACAGCTGTACTTTAGCGAGTTAAACTGAGTGAAGTCCGTTGGCGAAGTGATTTCTGCTCAATTGGCAGACTTAATGCCATTAATTAAAGAACTAGAACTGTGTATAAGCCTATAATCCTACTAATATTATAAATGTTGTTAAATACAAACATTGCTTGCCTAAATTTTAAATTAGAAATTACCAATATTACGTGTTATTGTTTTCTTGTCTTGCCTGTTTGTAATAATTATCTATGCATACTGTGTCTGCAGAGAAAAAAATGCAATCGTTTCTACAATGGTTGTAATTTTATCTTTGTTTACATGTATACCGATTGTAATTTGTCTTGTGGACCAATAAACAGAAAAATAAAATAAGTGCGAAACTTTGTACAGACGGAGGGAGGTATGTTTGTTAAAGAACCAAACCAAACCAAAAACTACTGAACTGATTTAGATGGAACTTTAAAGTAATTTGAATTATACATCAGAATAAAATATATGCTATAATTTAAAAAGAAATTGTGTATTTTAGCCATATTGTAGTAATAAGTAACTAAAAATGTCAATACTAAATCCTTTTTACCCGACTTCAAAATAATGTGGAGTTTTCAAGTCGACTGTATTTCTTATGTAGGTTACCGCATAACTTTTTACCATGAACCAATTTTGATGATTTTTTATATGTTATTTTGGTTAACTTGTGTGTTTTTTATATGTTTCCCGTTTAAATTTCGTTGAGATCTGAAAAATAGTTTTTGAGTTATTCGTAATAATGTTACTTTTTAGTGCATTATATTTTAAATCTGTTTTTTTTATATATGAGCCGTTAAATTTTGAAAGTGAGACGACTCCATTTAGTAAAAAAAATAATTAAAACATACTTTTATGTTTTTAATTAATTAACAATCAATATTATTTCAATATCAGTATAAATTTGTTATTAGGAATTTGTTTGGTCAACAATATTTCAAATGTGTTGATTTTGAAAGTGAGGCAAGTCCAAAAATATATAACGTTGAATATCTGAAATGTCTAAAATAAATCAATGATGTATTGAAAATCATGAATTATTGGTAACAAGGCAAAGCGCGGCGTTGAGTTCCGCCACTGAACACGCAATGCCTCAATTCGGCGGAAAGTGGGGAACGGAATTGTTGTAAGAGAATGGAGTGTCTTCACATTAGGTTCTCTGGTTCCCTCTGTCTACCCTGCTATAATCCGGATTACAGCGTGAAGTTAAAAAAAAAATGAAATATTGAATAAATGACGTGATTGAGTTCCAACTAATCTATTAAAAACTAGACCTTTAGTCTTTTATTATTTTATGCAAGTATATAAACACATTTATAAACGAATGTATAATAACAATCCCATTAAAACAGCGCTTAATACTTAACATTACTTTGACTTCTTTATGCACTAATTGGTACGTAAAACTTGACGCGAATTGTGTCAGCTGTTCCAAGTGTCTTATTAGCATAATGCTAATTTTATTTTGGTATAAATATATGCATGACGTTACTCTAGTATGTTTATTTGCTTGGAATGACAGTGGGTCACTCTATTTTTAGTCTCTAACAAAGGTTTTGTATAAAAATAAATAAGGCGTAAAATTAACGTCTGTCGTGGCGCAGAGGCACAAGCGTGCGACTGTAAACGCGACAAGTTGTGGGTTCGATTCCCACTCCAGGAAATGTTAATATTTTCATTTCCTGGGTTTGGTAACAAGGCAAAGCGCGGCGTTAAGTTCCGCCACTCGATACGCAATGCCTCAATTTGGCGGAAAGTGGAGAACGGAATTGTTATAAGAGAACGGAGTGTCCCAAAACTAGGTTCTCAGGTTCCCCCTGCCTACCCTGCTATATGCAGGATACAGCGTGAAGTTAAAAAAAAAAGTTAAAAATGTTAAAAGACACGCTTTTGTTTATTTTTTTTATTTAAAAAAAATATGTTTAAATAAACAAAATGAAACACTTTTAATTTTTCACAAAAGTATGTTCTACAGATTTTTAAACTATTATATTAATTATTTCTTATGTTTTAGTTAGGTTTTACACGAAAGGCTGTTTTCTTTAGTAAGTAACTATTTTTTTTGATTTTGTATAACTATTTTTTTCATTGTCCGAATTATTGGATACTCTTCAAAAGCATTCTTATCAAATTCAAATTAGTTGGATTAATTTGAACATTAAAGTCATACATACGTACATTCAAATATACAAACCAAAGCTAATAAAAGCAAATTAGTAAAAAGAAAATTCTGCAGAGAAGTCTATTTTTAGAACCATATTGAATTTCGCTGTTGTAGGCTGCAAGCGTATATATTAGTTGATTAGAACGAATGGATAGATGAGTATAATATTTTTTTATTAGCCTCACTTGTATCAAATTTTCACTTATCTAGAACCGGTGACCATAAAATATTTTTATTGGATGAACCTGATGTCCTTGTCAGAGTCACTAACTTAACGGTTAAATAGTTTTAAGCGTGTTGTTTGTAATCAAAATTCAACTATATTTGGATTGAATTTTTATTATAATAGTTGAAATTATAAATAATACTTTAGAAAAAAAAGCACCTTTTTATCTTTAACGGAGAATAAATATTCTACTTAATTATATTTAATATAGACTTAGTTCGAAAGCTAAGAATTTATATAGTTTTTTTTTATTTCACGCCGTATCCCGTATATAGAGGGAAGCAGAGAACCTAGCGTTAAGACACTCCATTCTTTTTCAACAATTCCGTTCCCCACTTTCCACCGAATTGAGGCATTGCGTGCTGAGTGGCGGAACTCAACGCCGCGCTTTGCCTTGTTACCAAAACCAGGAAATGAAAATACTAAAGTTTACATTTCCTGGAGTGGGAATCGAACCCACAACCTGACGTGTTTACAGTCGCACGAGTCTTGTGCCTCTGCACCACGACAGGCGTCAATTTATATAGTTAGTTCATTTAATCTATATTCCTTGAGAAGGAAGAAGTATCTATTAGCAAATAGTTTACGTCCAAAAACAAACAATTTCAAATACTAGTCACTTCATATCTGTACCCTATATTCGTCCTTATCGTTAATACGGTATACTTTAGGGTTTGTTCAAATAATCTGTTCGAACTTTGTTTTATTTACTTTGTGATAAGGGTCACAGGGTAATAACATTAGGACAGACGCTAGAGCTACATTCAATGTTGAAACTTTTTTCAAGATTGTAGATATGCTTTAAGAAAAAAGAATAAATTAAGTTTGCCCTTTCTTACTGTTTTGCTAATGGACTGTAAGAAAGTGCTCTTTTAATAGTTGCTGTGTTGTCAAAGTCAAATGTAGGTTATATTTTAAATTTAAATATACTGAGCTAAAGTAAACAACAATAGTTTTGGACATCTGCTTTGAATTATATAAAAATAATATTTTCTACTTGATCCTTTAGATCCTATAAAAGTTATTCTTCGTTTTGATTAGTTTTCATATTATATTAATATTTTACTGTAATAATAACCAAAGAAAGCTTAGAAATAAGTTCCCAATTTCCCTACATTTACAGATGCTCAATAGGATTTCAAAATTTCGTTCAATGAACTTGAATCCCCAATCACTGCTTAGATATATCTTAATCAAATGCCAAGACATCGTCAATCAAATATTTTATAGTACTAAAAATATCTAGTGTTTCACGAAAAAAAGTATCTATGTAGAATTGAAAAAAATTCAATACATACAAGCCGAGGCTGGTATAATAAAGACTGATATTGAATAGCCCACTGGCATGCGACGTATTCTATTTGAAACAAATTTTTCAATTGTATTTAAAGACTTCACATTATGTAGTATAGCCACAGCTAGTGGATTACTGAAATTACTCGTGCGTGGAAGCTATTATTTACTCTAGTATATTTATGAGTATAACTTGTGTTTTTGTATTTTTACTTGCTAAAAATGTTAAATTCTACAATTTTGTATAGAATATTAACAAAGAATTCTATGAATAATTTATATATGTATAGTAATTGTCAAATAAAATCGGAAGGTACCAAATAAATAAATTATGTCTTTTAACTATTTACCCAATTTCCTGAAAAATACGCTATTATAAGTATTTTTTACGTAATAGAAATCCTTCAGGATAAGTGTACCTACACATACTCGTATCTCGTAAACTACTCAAGGATGCACTTAATCGTTAAAAATATATTTTTAACGTCGTCATTACTGCTTCCTAGATCTTTTAGGTACCTATATAATAACAAATATTCACAAATAAATTCAGAAAATAATAATTCGTTAAGTAAAATGGGTCTAACGTAACGTAAAACGTAAAATTTTTGATTATTTCACCTTTTGCTAGTTAAAGACTTATTGTTTAGTAATATTAAAATATGAATATGCAATGCCTGAATTCGGCGGATTGTCTTAATACTAAGTTATCAGGTTCCCTCTGCCTACCCTGCTGTATGCGGGATACAGCGTGAAGCTAAAAATAATGAAATAGTCAAATAAATTAAGTACTAGGTATCACTTAGACTCAAATTCAAAATGTGTCAAACATAAGTTACACAAATAAATCATCTAGTAAGCCCACATTCCGCTGGTCAATGCAAACATTCTACTTAAAGCATTTTTTTCCTTGGTATGGTCAAATAAGGTGAGGCGTACGGTTCTCCCACCTATAACGCACTGTCTAAATAAGTGGATAGAGGATTGACATGTTAATAGAGAACCTATTCTGCTTATTCCTTCAAAATCTCATATTGTTTAACTTTTCCTACCATGGCGGGGTAGACAGAGAGGGAACTTGATAACCTAGTGTTAAGACACTCCGTTTTCTGCTTTCATTTATATAAAGTTTCATTGCATGTTAAGTGACGGTACTCAACACTGCGTTGCCTTGCCAGAGCGAGAAAATGGAATAATCTAAATATAATTAATTCCCTAAGTGGGGATCAAACCCACAACCTATCGCGATTACAGTCAGACACTAGCCCACTCGACTACAGTGGCCTCTCATATACATATGTTATACAAAATTGTAAACGTCACATCTGTATTGATTATTGCATAAGTGTTATTACTTTCCACTCGAGTTACCCTATAAGGTGATAGCGGCAAATTATGTGCGTACTACTAGACTCGTTGACGCGTAAAATATGCGTTACCTTAGCAATGCATGTTACTTAATAAAAAAATTGTATGCCAAATACGTGTGTAATAGTTACATTGTTACTACTAATGATGATTGATGATTTTTATAAAACAATATTGGTTTTCTTCTTCGCCATATAACTTTTAACTATGTCCATACATCTCTGTCCGCATAATTTTAGTAAGAGATTGAAAGTTTTTTCTTCACATATTTATCTATAGATTGCATCATACGCAGAGTAGTGTGTACTCCTATTAAATATAGGTATACGAGGTGTGTTCAAAAAGTAAGGTGACTGTGAAATTTGGCGGGCAACGTACTTTCGATTATCTATTTTTTTATTTTGTTATGTTGGTACACTCTTCCCGAACATCTGTACCAAGTTTCAAGTGTATAGCATTTTTTGTTTGGTTGGGAGAGGCGTAAAGGTTATAAGTGTTTTGCGTGCTCGGCGATTTCTTGCTATCGAAAAATATGGATTTGCATCAAATTTTGTGTAAAAAATAAAATAAAGTGCTCCGAAACACTTAAAATGTTGACAGTGGCATACGGTGAAACTGTTCTGAGTAAAAAAAATGTTTACAAGTGGTACAAACTCTTCCAAGATGGCCGGGAAGATGCCAATGACGAGCCTCGCTCTGGACGCCCAAGCACGTCAACAACTGATGAAAACGTTCAAGCAGTGAAGAAAATTGTTCTGGAAAATCGTCGAATCACTATCAGAGAAGTTGCTGAGGATGTTGGTATATCGCTTGGCTCGTGCCATGAAATTTTTTCTAACGTTTTGGGCATGAGACGTGTGTCAGCGAAGTTTGTTCCGAAATTGCTCATCATTCATCTTTGCTGGTGAGAGATTTTTTGGCCAAAAACAACACCACAATATTCACCGGATTTGGCCCCATGTGACTTTTTCTTGTTCCCAAAACTAAAGAGACCTATGAAAGGACGGAGATTTGCAACGATTGAAGAGATAAAGACTGCATCGCTGGAAGAGCTCAAGGCTATACCGAAAAGTGCTTATGAGAAGTGCTTTGACGATTGGAAAAACCGTTGGCATAAGTGTATTGTATCTGAGGGGGATTACTTTGAAGGGGACAACATAAATATTGATAAATAAATAAATATTTTTTCTTAAAAATACAAAGTCACCTTACTTTTTGAACACACCTCGTATAGTTTTGAACGCATGTCGTGGCGCAGAGGCACAAGCGTGCGACTGTAAAGAGCAACAGGTTGTGGGTTCGATTCCCATTCTATAAAATGAAAATTTTAAAATAATATTTAATATTTTAATTTCCTGGGTCAAGTAAAGTTCCGCCACACAGCACTCAGCACTCAGCAATGCCTCAATATGGCGAAAAGTGGGGAACAGAATTGTTGAAAGAGAACGGAGTGTCTTAACACTAATTTCTCAGGTTCCTTCTGCCTACCCTGCTAAATGCGGGATACAGAGTGAAATTAAAAAAAATATAGTTTTGAACGTTTATAAAAAAAATATTTCAGTTATTGAATTCCGTTTTTTTAATGTTATTATTAGTATACTATTATGAGAGCCTAATGTACAAAAAAAATATTTAAAATATGAAATTAACATTTTTAACATATTATCAATAAACATTTTCCCTTACATACATTATATACTAATATACAACGCTTACTCTATAGTATTCCCCTACTTTATTCCAGATAGATTATACTTCGCAACACTAAAAACTGGGTACAAACCTAAGCCTACTCGCAACAGCAAGTACTTTCACATAGAAGATGACATCGTCTACGAGAACTTTTACTTTGACTTCGGACCCTACCATCTTTGCCATCTCTACCAGTTCTGCAATCGACTTATCGAGGAATTGGAGAAAAACCCCAAAAAGAAGATCGTTTTCTATACCAGTAATAACGAAACGCTCAGACTTAATGCCGCCTACCTTATTGGAAGCTATCAGGTATGGTATGGCTTGATTGTTTTTGTATTACTTATATCTTATATGTTAAATTAAATATTGATTTAATGGTGGTGTCGTTAAAAAGTAATTGGTTGTGATTATTGTGGGTTTGATTCCCACTCGAGGCATGTTAATATATTTATAATATTTACTTAGTTTGGTAATGTGAACTGTAACGTTGGTTAGTTAGAGAGTGATGTGTAAACCATTGCGAGAGATGCAATAATGCATAAATGTAAAGATAAAAAGATGTGTACGACAAATTATTATGCATAGTTATCACAAATTACGGATGCCAAACTTACGTAGAAAAACTAAATATATTAAAAAACAAATCTTTAGCAGGATATGAATGGTTGTATGCTGAATAAATGTGTTTTCACGCTTAAGTCAAATTAGGTAAAAAATTGCATAGAAAAAATTTACCATAGCGTTCTTAGTCAACTTGTGACGATAAACCTTATCGCTTAATGTGGCGTACATTTAGTGTGTGGTGTGTGGTTGGTTGGGTTAAAAATAGAGACCGGATATATCTATCCTCTATTTTATTGATAAACTATTAAAATTTTTCAATTCACCTTACAAAATTTTAGAATGAATAAATTAAAAAAAATATGTAAACTAAAATTAGTAAACGTCAATATTAGTAATATGTTAGAAGACCTACCTTGCTATGTACGGAACACATAGGGAAGCTATAAAAAAAAAATAGTACATACATTGTCTTATATTTAAATTTGTAGATATAACCATATATGTCTCGTCAGCCTTGATATCGAGTTCTTTAATAAATTCACTGCTACCGAAACACCGATATTGAGTTTATTGACCCTGAAAAGGTTTTTGTGGAAGCGAACAATTAATCAATTATTGTAAGTTTATTACTAATTAATTGGTTTTATATAACATCATTATTATGTCAGTATTACGGGATAAATTATATTATGCAGTTTTAATGTGCGAATGTTTGTAAATATATTAAAATTACTTGAGTTAAATTACATACATATAGCAAGGTAGGCAGAGAAAACCTAGTGTTAAGACACTCCGTTCCCCAATTGTTGTTAAATTATTGATAGAATGTTGATTGATTTTGGATTCATATTTACTTTGAAGCTTGTTTTTTATATATTTAATTCTACCTTTGTGCGTCAATTTAAAGGTAGTGTGAAATAAGGAGCGTTTTATCACTACATACTATTGTAGAAATGCGGTATATTAGGGATGTTTTAAATCTAATATTGCCGCATAAAATCTATGTAATATCAATAGTGTATAAAAAACATCTGCTGATGAGTAACGGATTCGATCTTAAAAAGTCAACTTCCAAATTGTTCCATAATACAGGGAGTAGAATAACAATACTTAAAAAATAGGTATATGTCAAAAAATATAGAGAAATGGGTATATCTAAGACTGACTAAGGAAAAATAAAAAAAATATATAAAAGCGTCTTATTGGCTAAAAAATTTTTAAAATTTTATAATTAAACATATGCAAACGCCTTTTAATATAAAATACGTAATGTTATTGTTTGCAGTAAAATAAACCTTATCTAGTATAAAATAATCCGATGATCCAATCTCGTACACTTGACGGCGTTTGGCGATAGCAAACAAACAAATCTCGGAGCTTTTTTGAATTTATATCTTATATTTGTTTTTATATTGTCATTCCTGTTTCGGTTATGTTTTTATTTGTCTTTTATACGTGGGAAAATAGTTTATGGTCCAAAAATATGAAATTAAAATATTAGCTCTACGCTTTTTCATGCACAGCAGGGAAGATAAAAAGAATCTAATGTAAAGGCGCTCAGTCCCAAATTCAAGTCACTGCATGTTGAGAGGCGAAACTCAACGCCGCGCTCTATCTTATCAGAGCGGAGGAATGAAAATATTTAAAATATATTTATTCTCCTGAATCATCATCGGGATTGAACCCTCTAATATAGTTATTTATAATTTTTAGTTTGGATTTAAATAGATTTAAACATCACGCAAGTCATACATACATACATAGCTTCACGCTGTATCCCGCATATAGCAGGGTAGGCAGAGGGAACCTAGTGTTAAGACACTCCGTTCCCCACTTTCCGCCGAATTGAGGCATTGCGTGCTGAGTGGCGGAACTCAACGTCGCGCTTCGCCTTGTTACCAAACCCAGGTAATGAAAAATTCTATTTCCTGGATTGGGAATCGAACCCTCAACCTGTCGCGTATACAGTTGCACGCTTGTGCCTCTGTGCCACGACAGGCGTTCACGACGCAAATCATCAGATTACATTTCTAGTGTGAATGATACATAAATATTATAAATATCCATCTTAAATGGGAATAAAATTCACGACTCCTAGTTTCTAGTCACGATTGCTAACAACAAGACATCATCTAAGTTCTCTAAGATATATAGAAATACTTGTTCATAAGTTAAATACGAAATTTAACATATGAGTCGAAAGCTAGTTTAAACATTATATTATTAGAACAGACGAAGCAAAGGATGTCAAATAATTTAGTTATTAAGACTTGAACTTTAAAGGTTAGCCAGCGTTTCGTATATTATGAATAATTTAGTAATGGAAACAGTTATCGGTTTCATAAATTACTGTATGTGTCTTATAATATACCTCAAAGGATGTAAGTGCTAGTTATAAGTGACGACAAATGATAGTTATAATAATAGAGAAGTATTATATTTTTGTTACTATAATAACATTTTTTCATGTATTCAAATACTATATATACATATATTTCGCCTGTCGGGGCGCATTTCATTTCCTGGTTTTGGTAACAAGGCAAAGCGCGGGGTTGAGTTTTGCCACTCAGCACGCAATGCTTCCATTCGGCGGAAAGTGGGGAACGGAATTGTTGTAAGAGAACGGAGTTTTTAACACTAGGTTCTCAGTTCCCTCTGCCTACCCTGCTATAAGCGGGATACAGCGTGAAGATAAAAAATAAAAAGCATATATTTGAAAAGCTTCTCGCTTTTTCTCGTATAGATAGGTAACTTATTGTCATGTAACTCCTTCCGTTAAAACTCGAAAACTTGCGGAGCATGTCTTAACGACGAGCGTTGTTTTCTTGAGCAGGGATTATAGGATTTTATTTATACTATTAACGCCTGTCGTGGCGCAGAGGCACAAGCGTGCGACTGTAAACACGACAGGTTGTGGGTTCGATTCGCACTCCATGAAATGTTAGCATTTTCATTTCTTGGGTTTGGTAACTAGGCAAAGCACGGCGTTGAGTTCCGCCCCTCAACACGCAATGCCTCAATTTGGCGGAAAGTGGGGAATGGAATTGTTGTAAGAGAACGGAGTGTCTTAACACTAAAAAAAAAAAACAAAATGTATTATTGTCACATTTTCTCAAGTTATTGAAACGAAGCTACATAATTGGTATACTTTTTTTATATCTCCGCACATAGAATATTTTTCTGGGGAAGTTACAGATGCCAAGTGTTAAAGCATTCGCATTCTCCACTTTCCTACCATATTAAATATTATTAACCGTCTTCAAAAAAGCCAGCAAATTATTAATTTGACTGTATTTTTTTGTGTATTATGTTTTTACTGGGTGAACCAATTATGATGATTTTTTATATCATAACTAATACTGCTGATGTGGTCCCATTTAAATTTGTCAAGTTTTCGTTTTTGAGCTATTCGTAATAAATTTACTTTTCAGCACATTTTAATTAAAGTGAGTTTTGTTTCTTTTTTTATCATAATCTTAATTATTTTTCTTACGACAGCCTTTCATTTTTTATTTCAGATAATATACCTGGGTGCGTCACCGGCCGCGGTGTACAAACAGCTTACAGAAGGTGCTTGGTCGTTACTGAGCTTCAGAGATGCGTCCGGCGGACCACCACTGTTCGATATATCCCTATTGGATGTACTTCATGGTATCAAAGTGGCACACGACGCCAAGTTCTTCGACTTCGACCATTTTGATGCTGAGCAATATTTGTTTTATGAGGTTTTTATTACAAAAATACATAAATTAAAAAAAAATCTTTAGAAACACATGAATGAAGTAACAAATATAATTATACTTAAAAATCATAAATTCGTGACATATATTTAGAATTCTGCAAAGATATAAGACATAGTTGTTTTTTAAGTCACTCCAATAGACCTAAAAACTGACTTTAATACTTTTTTTAGCAATAAATGTCTAAATTTTTTTCTATTCTATTACAGAAAGTAGAAAACGGAGACCTAAACTGGATAGTGCCAAGTAAAATGTTAGCATTTTCCGGACCACACCACAGATCGCGACTCGACCGTGGTTACCCACTTCATAGCCCAGAACACTACCACGATTACTTCAAGAAACATAACGTTACTACTATAGTAAGGTTGAACAAGAAGTCGTATGATGCGAAACAGTTTACTACACACGGTTTCGAGCATCGAGAGCTATTTTTTGTCGATGGTTCGGTACCGTCCGATTTGATTGTGAATAGATTTATACGTATCGCTGAAGCGGCTAAGGGTGCTGTTGCTGTGCATTGTAAAGGTATTTCGTTATTTAGTTTTTTTTATAACTTCACTCTGTATCCCGTATATAGCAGGGTAGGCATAGGGAACCAGAGAACCTAGTGTTAAGACACTCCATTCTCTTTCAACAATTCCGTTCCCCATTTTCCGCCGAATTGATTGCGGGTTGAGTGGCGGAACTCAACGCCGCGCTTTGCCTTGTTAATACAGACTTATACATAATATATATTTTATTTGCAAAATAATCTTTATTATTTAATATACTCGATCTGGTAACAAGGCAAAGCGTTAAGTTCCGCCACTCTTCAATTCGGCGGAAAGTGGGAAACGAAAACCTTAAGAGAACGGAATGTCTTAACACTAGGTTTTCTGGTACTCTCTCTTCAGCCTGTTATGTGCGGGATACAGCGTGAAGCTAAAAAAGAATGTTTTTTTCTTTTTACCCGTTCTCTTTGAGTTTTGAGATAAAATACTATAGACAAGGAATGGTAAGAAATATTATTTAATAAGTATTTTTATTTAAAATATTTTGATTTTCATTTCCTGGAGTGGAAATCGAACCCACAAACCGTCACGTCTACAGTCGCACGTTTGTGTCTCTGCGCCACAAGAGGCCTCAAATTAAACATAAAAAATTCACATAGATATATATTTTTGTACTTTTTTCAGCGGGTTTAGGCAGAACGGGAACTTTAATAGGTTGTTATATGATGAAGCATCACGGTTTCACAGCGCGTGAAGCGATCGCGTGGCTGCGTGTTTGTCGTCCCGGATCTGTTATTGGACACCAGCAATGGTTTTTAGAGAAGTAAATATTGTTTTTTGTATTAATTATATTCTTACATTTTTCTTTTATCTGTAAAAAGCGGGACAGCGTTTGAGTGTAAACGCGATTGGTTGTGGATTCGATTCCCACTCGAGGGAATTATATTGAAATTATTTTTATTTATCCTATTGGTAAGACACAGCGTAGCGTAGACTTTCCCTAATACGTAATCGACTTTAGGCGGTGAACGGAGTAAATTAAAAACGTGAAACGAAAAAAAAAAGAAAAAATATATTTTCATTTCTGCATAAATCATTCTCTATATGTAAATTTACACCTATATTTTAAAAGTATTGTCCCGAATCATTAGCGTAGATTAAGAAAGCTATAATATTGTTTTCGTAACAATTTCGAAAATCCTTTCTAGTTGTTCCCTACACTCTTCATGGAGCCTATATACCAAATTTCTGTTTTTCCCATGGCCAGTAGTTTTACCTGTACGTTGTCTGTGACTCAGTATCGCAAGCAATTTATATATATAAATATACTTTTTTTTTTCTCAACTTCACGCTGTATGCCGCATATAGCGGGGTAGGCAAAGGGAACCAGAGAACCTAGTGTTAAGACTCTCCATTCTTTTTCAACAATTCCGTTTCCCGCTTTCGACCGAATTGAGGCATTGCGTGTTGAGTGGCGGAACTCAACGCCGCGCTTTGCCTTGTTACCAAACCCAAGAAATGAAAATACTAACTTTTACATTTTCTGGAGTGGGAATCGAACCCACAACTTGTCGCATTTACAATCGCACGCTTGTGCGTTTTTTTGGTAAAAACTAAATTATATATTTGTTTCAGTATTCAAACAAGAATGCACGCACTAGGTGAAGCATACAGACGTCGTCTCAATATTACCTCATACCCAGTATTTACTCGTGGTATATACAGTGATTTACCTCCAGAGCCATTACCGGAAGTCCATAAGCCTGTGTCTTTACAGACCATATTAAATAGCAAGAATAATAAGGTATGGCAGACTTTGTTTAGTATCACGATTGTAGTGGATTCGATTTGTATATAGTTACGTCATGTAAAATGCGAATATATTTTGGATATTAATGTAAGCTGTGGAAATTTTAAAAAGGTAACCCGGTATATTTTAGAAAGCCGGTACATAGACGTAAGCCTAAGTATATGTGGATGACGGTATTGGATGCTAAGTTTTTTAGCAATCTCACTCTGAAAGTTTTTTACAAACTCAATTCAAACCTTTATTCAGTCTCTTTTTTTTGGTAATAAATCGTCTAATAATTTATTGTACCTAACAAGAGATAAGCCGGAGGGAATCGTGTTATAAGGACGCCTCGCCACTGCTACGTAATGAGGATTGTTGAACACAATTTTTGTAAATAAATAGTATAAAAATAACAAATAATATATCCTTAAGTATAAAATGGATTAGAATCAAACTCATAACCTTTGACTATTAAGTCAGTTAGTTACTTAAACTATCTTTATTAACTTTTTTATATAAATATTATTTTTAATTTCAGTTGGATAACGCCAACGTCCTCAACGCAAACGAAACAGATTCTGAAAACAACGTCACTTCCGTCATCGGCAAATATAAAACTACCGCCACCCCAATGCTACCAACCAAAACAGTGTTTACGCCAAAAATGAACTATATGTTGCCAACCAACAACATCCGCAATGCCAATAATACCAACCTAAAACCCCAACCGAGGATTATGAATAATACTTTAAAATCGTATGCTTCTAAAACTTCCACTTTCCCGCCAACTAGAAGTGCCAATTCACAGGTTAAATTAACTGGGGTTAAAGCTCCGTTTACAGGTAAAAATAGTTTTCATGGTCAACGTGCAAATTTAGCTCGTCCTGCCCTACCGTATTCTCATGGTAGTAGTCCTATAAAAACTTTTGCTAGGAAAGCCATAACGAAAATAACAACAAGCGACTCATCAGTCGTGTCCACTTTAACCAATGTAACGTCAACTTTATCAGCGTTAACTGAAAACTGTCATTTGAACGGCAAAAACCGTTTACCTTCCGAACCAAATCTAAAATCCGTCACCCAAAACAAAAGTACCAACATTCCGCGCAAAAAACTAATAGTTCGTTCCAATTCCAATTCACGCAAGAAACTTCCCAAAAGTGTTCCCAAATCGGGCTTAGAAGCCAGTCAGGAACTGTCTTCCAGTGATACCAACATAACTAACATATCCGCTGATTCCCTCGACACGCCCTTCCGCTTCCGCCGGAAACGGGACAAATCGAAAACTCCAGAACCAATGGACTGCATATCAAATTCTGTTATAACAGCCGATGTTACTCCAGATAATTATGAAGAAACTAGTAATTCTCAAGGAAATAAGTTGTATAAAATAAAAGCGTTGAGAAAAAAATGTCCGGCGTTTGGTGTAAGTTTGTTGAAAAAAGATGGCATTCAAACTCGGTCGAGTAGTTGCGCGAGTAGCTCTACCGTTAAGAAAAAATGATTTAGTTAGGAGTAAGTGTTGATGGATTTGTTTAGGTGCTAACTTGACTGGACTGAACTTATTTAATACTATTCTCATATCAGGTAACATGTTCGCTATAATTATATCGTATTTGCGATATACTGGCCCTTTTTATTATTATTATTATTTTTTTATTATTTATATGAAATCATATTTTTAACTTCTTTTTATATAATTTTTACTATTCTTTTCAAAGTCAATAAATTAATTTATTTAAGTATAACTTTATACTTAATTATTTTCTAATAAAACATATTTCTATAAGAGTAAATGAGAAAAAACATCATGCTCTCTCATTCTAACACATATCTTAAATCACATAAATTCTGCCAGTATAATAATAATATGATAAAAGTTCTAAACAAATTGATCAACTTTTGTGATGTATCAATACCCCATAATGAGCCTAATAAAATCGATTTAACTAACAATCGATATGAAATCGATTCAACTAATAATCGATATAAAATCGATTTACCTATAAATAATTATATTATTTGTTAAACGTGTTAGTACTGTACGTATATTTTTAAATTCGTATTAGTGTTATGAATATTTTTTTGTAATTTATTAATTACAGTGATGACCGAATGCCATTTTCTTTGCTTCTATTGAGCTTCCTGTTGTCTAGACTGTAGTTTCATGGTTAATATATATTATATATTGAGTTATTAAATAAGATTTAAAATTCTAATAAATATGTAAAATTTATTTGGCTTTTTCAAAAAGATATTCTTTTAATTTTTTTTTTGAAAAAAATATATATAATAAATAAATAATTGAAAATTATGTTTCATATTTGGTATTATTTTTTGATATTTTTTTACAAACTTATATTAATAACTCCATATATAATAAAATTGTAAATAAAATATACATATATATACGAGTATATTACAAAAGTTGCTCAGAGTTCCAATTTTTTATTGCTTTATTGACATTTTTATTGTTTTCCAAAATATGATGCATGTTGAAAAAACTAAATACTTAAAGTTAAGTTTGATTTATTAGTTAAAAAAAGTTTTTGTTTCTTTTTTTAATTAAAAAAATGAGCATGTATCGAATATAATGAAGTATTGTAACAGTGTCACAAACTAGTGTCTTATGTCATGCATAATGCTATTTAGTTATAAATGTGATGCACTTCATGATAGTTAGTTGAAATGAGATTTATATTTATAATATTATTGTGTACAGTCAGCAGTCGAATTTTATATATATTTTTAGCGTCAGAGGTGGAATTTTATTAAAAAAAGACAAATGTCAGGATAAACATAAATTTACTTCAATTACAATGATTTACAGTACTCCATTTTACAAACATAAAATAATAATCACCTCAAAAATAATTAAAATGAAAAACAAGATGGCTTACTGCAGATTGCAACTTTCACAAACCACAACCGAGTCCAACGAGCAAATAATCCCTTCCCGTTTTATACTCGGCTGCTTTTATAGTATGGCGTGTGACGTTTGCAAAATGCAACTAAAAACTACATGGTTATTCTAACAATATATATATTTTAAGTCTATATAAAAAAATATATTAAAAATTTATCTTTAATGTTCCATATCTTCTAAGAGTTGCCCTCTTAAGTAACATTTGTTATTATTATTTTCGTTATCAAGTCGAAAAAACTGAAGTTCAAATATATATTTTCTTTTTTTTTTTTTGACATATAAAATATGTCCTTTATTTTTTTGTCGACTGTACACATAAAAAAAACGTCTTAAACACGAATTTATAGTATCATATCAAATTTCTATACTCTTTGTTTCCGAAATGAAATATTATATATAAAAATTTTAGACTCCACACTGTGTTAAAGACTGTTGTCTACGCCATTTTTATTATATTTTATATATATACACTATAGTTATATTATGTTTATTTCTGTCTATTTCTCTCTATTTTCTTTTCTCTGTTAAATGATTTAATTATTAATAATATGCCCCAATTTTTTATTCTTTTGAATAATTGTTGCATAGTTGAAAATGTACAGTCGTGTTCAAATATAATTGGCAGTTAGTATAGTTAGTGTCTTGCCAAAAATATTAAACAATATATTGAAGACATGAATAGATGAGGTTAATATGTCATATAATTTTAAATTTAAAGAAAATTTTATATACTTTGAGTTACATTTTTTCCCCTTTTATCTTAAATTAAGCATTAACAAGAAACAAAATTAATTAAAAGTGTTATAAACAATCAAACATAATTAGACGTTAAATGAAACTATTTTAACCGGATTAATGGCGTATATTTTAGTATTCGATAGACTTTCTACCTGTCTACCACCAAGTCTACCTGTGACCACGGATTAATGTAAAGTGTTCGAAACGTCGGGTTTCCAAAAATGTATTTCCGAATACTAAAATATACGCGATTAATTAAAATAGTTTCATTTAATATGTGTAACAATCGCGAAAATCAAATAGCTCATTTATATTTAGATGTTGTTAAAATTTAGGTATTTCTTTTAAAAACTACATGTTTTGTGTTTAAAAAATTGGTTTCACTTTCAAATATAATATTAATTAACTTAACGTCTGTGGTGGCGCAGTGGCACAAGCGTTCCATTGTAAAGCGCGATTCGATTCCCATTTCAGGAAATGGATTTTTTCATTTCCTGGGTTTCTTGAAGGCAAAAACGCGGCGTTGAGTTCCGCCACTCAGCATGCAATACCTCAATTCGGCGGAAAGTAGGGAACGGAGTGTTTTAACACTAGGTTCCCTCTGCCTACCCTGTTATATGCGGGATACAGCGTAAAGCCATGTATGTATGTATGTATGTATTAACATAATTAATTCATGTCTTCAATTGTATTTATTATTCCTAATACTTGTCGAAGTACAATCAAATCTCATAGATGTTACTATTTAATTGTTCTAAGTGTAAAAGCAGCCTAAAATAAATTAAGGCAGCTAATTTTATGGTGTCAATTGTCCATGGAACAATGTCGTATCTGCAAAAATATTATGATAATTAAGAAAAGTGTAGTTTATACTAGAAAAGTTGATTAGAATCGTTAAAAATTATTGTAGAATTTAATAATAAAATTCTGAGTTTTAGAACTATGTTACTCACTAGATTGTATGTTATGTGAAAATAGGACATTTTTTTAATAGCATCAAGTGTCTAAATATATTAAATTTATTAAATTAAAAGGTAATATCTTAGTAATTTCAATTAATAATTATTAGTGATTTAATTTACAGATGGGACATTGTTTGTGGGACAATATTAATGATTGTGTCGGAGGTTGATGATGGTAAGAAATTGCAATTGACTTATTATTATATAGGCTCAATTTTTGGAATTTTCATAGAAGTACTTCAAAGCATTAAGAAATAATTTCGTTTTTTATACAAAAACTTATAATTTTCTTTAATATTCGTAAAACATTCCTCGTTAAAAATAATTCAATTGCAATGTAAATGGACTTGCTATATATTTATATGATATACATTGATATTTTTCTTTATTTTTATAATAGATAAATTTATTAATTGGCAGTTAAGATATATTTTTATCATAAATAATATTTTATATTGTATAAATATAAATACTTTATAGTATTTTATAAGTTATGTTACTTTTTTATGATATGTAACATCGAAGTTTGAAGCTATTGTAAAATGAATGCGTTTGATATATATTTGTTTATAATTATAATTGAAATGATTTCGTTATTTTTTTTGCAAGTCGGTTATGTTTTGTAGTTTATGTACATGATGACTATTTAATTACTGCATTTTAGCTACCTTCTTTATATAAAAAAGTATAAATTCTAGCTTATTAGCTATTATTTTACAATGTAAATTTTATTTAAAAAAATATGATATCATATCATTATTTACTCAGAAAAACTCAAAAAAATTATGTCATTAAAACCTCTTTGCTAACCTCATAACATATTACAAAAAAAAGTAATTAAATAGTCCTGTTTATACATTCTTCTTAAATCAATAAAAAAAAAATCATTTGTGACAGACAACAATATATACGTTTATATATATAAAACTTTTATAAGTTTTGCAATAACATTGACATGTGCATTTTATTCTTAAGATTAAATATTTTTATTGTATTTTCATTGAAATATTTTTTATTGTAATATTTTTTTATAATTTGGTGCGGTGCGAAGCGAAACAGATAGGGACCAGTATGATAGAATGTTTGTTGTTTAGATATAATTTAAATTTATATTACGTTGTGATGTTGTTCTTTAATCAGTTACTAATGCGACTACCTATAGGTATGTATATACGGAACACTTTGGTGTTACGAACGCTTTGCTTAATAAAATAAAAGATTATATTGCCATTAGTTTGTTTGTTTTGTTTTGTATCCTTTTGGTGGAAATTATAAGACTTTTTAAATATTTTAAGTGATAAGGTCGCCATTAGCTCCGATTCTTTAGGTAAAATTGTAAAATTTGAAATTTGTCTTTTATTTCTCTATTCTCATAAGCTATATATTCTTACGGAACTAAGTCGAAATTGCGATACGCTTGTTAGTTGCTCTATAGGGAGATTTTTAAAAAATTTTTCTACCAAAAGATTATTTCACACAATAATTATTTGGCAAGAAACATTTTTTAAAAATATTATTAACACACTTATTGGAAACTATAAGTATTAATTTAATTTAGCTTCACGCAGTGTCTCGCACTTAGCAAGGTAGGCAGAGGGAGTCAGAAAGTAACTCCGTTATTATTATAAAAGAAAAAAAACGAAAATAAATAAACAACGTAAATTAGTAAAAATTTTATTTGAACATAATAAATATTATATTACAATTATTAAAATATAAAAGATTCTTAAGAGAATATTAAATATTAAGTAACATTAATTATGGATATTCTCCCAACGCTTACAAAATCAATATCATTTTCTTTGAATCACGTCTCACTGATCTACTAATAAGTAATAGCTGTGAAAAGAGATTTTATTATCCATATATAAATTCAGCTGTATAAGGTTCACGCTATATGCCGCATAGCAGGGTAGTCAGAGTCATAGTGTTCCACTCCGTTCGCCGTTTATCAATATAATATATTTAATTTTAAAGATACTATGACGAATTAATAAATCTACTAGAAATACTAGGCTTTATTAATTTATTTGCATGGAAGAGGATAATTGGCATATTAGTATGAAGTCGTTTTTAACAAGCCTTTTTTAAACACATACTATGGCAGCTATGTCGAAGTCGAACGCAAATATGGTGTATTGTAGCACTGAAAATATTGTGTTTTATATAAAGAAATCTTTGTTCTTGAAATCTGTTTTTTTATTATATTTTTTTATTAAATATAAACATAAAAAAGTTAAATATTATTGTTTACAGCAGCATTATGACTGAATATCTCCAAAAACACTACGTTCACACCTACTTTCAACTGTGCTAGAATAAAATTGTTTATATTGTAAAAGCAATCACATAGCGTAAGTTTCATTACTATAGAAATATGAGCGTAATTTGCCCATTGTCCTTTATAACCAAGAAATAAAACAATTGAAACAGATACAGCGTTATACTTCGCTCATTATATAAGTAAAAAACGTTGCATTTTAGTTTTCATACGCTTTATCAACTACGCTACTTTGATGTATGCATATAAATTAACTTATATAAAAAGTTTGACTACAATCTAAGACATATTGAAATATATTCTAAAATTCATATTCAGATACTATAACTATGAGTCTAGCGACCGCGCTGCCCGCGAACTGTGCCCTCTGGTACAACGACATCGTAAGCTCTAACTCAACTACTTGTGGTCCTTCGAGAGAGCATTGCAGGAAAATCACGCATACATTGGCTGTTGGTCGCATACTGAAAAAGTAATTGATATTAGTAAAGAAACAATTTTTGAATTGGTGTCCATTTTTTATTATTTGATGCATCTCTCGCATAAAGCAGGAAACTTAGCGTTAAAACACTCGGTTCCCCGCTTTCCGCCTATTTTAGATTCAATGAGCGTAATTGAATACGCAACCTGTGCAATATTATTTGTAAAAGTTTCTATATTCAAATTAATAAAAATATTTTGGCACTTTTGGAACAAAAGATAGGGTAAATAAATTATTGTTAAAAGTAGAGAAATATCAAGAAAGACTATTATTGTATAATACTATTTCAATTTTATATATTCCGCCGTAATCAATATTAAATGTATGCATGCTACCTTTACGAGTATACTTTAAGCAGTACGATTAAAGACGTAATTTCGCTGTAGGTACTGTTACATAGAAAATGTTCAAATATTTACTAAATCGACTTTGACGCTTTTACATATATGTCAAATTCTCGAAAACATTCATGTAGCAAAAATAATATAATTTACCCAAAACAACTAATGTCAGCAGGCTTCACACCGGGCGATGCTTTTACCTCAATGAGACGCATTTCGAAATGTACCACAGATTGTACCCACGCTGGGCCTTGCATTGAGAACAGGTCCACCTGTAAAGAAAAATCATATTTAGTTTTATTACATTCATGGTCAATAAACAGGCCAATATATTATATTTTAGGGAAACCATGGAAAGTGCTCCTGTAATCAGTCAGGTTTGTACAGATTATAATTAATTTTTGCGCGGCGTTGAGTTCCGCCACTCAACACGCAATGCCTCAATTCTGCGGAAAGTGGGAAACGGAATTTTTGAGAGAGAATGGAATGTCTTTACACTAGGTTCTGTGGTTCCCTCTGCCTACCCTGCTATATATGGGATACAGCGTGAAGTTAGAAAAAAGAAAAGTAATTAATTTAAAGTATTTGTGACTTTTATACATTAGTAAATACTTTAACTTAAGAGACCCACTTTGGGCGCACGTAAGAATAATCGCTAGACACATACTTTAATTTATTATATTATGCGTATTAGATATCATATTGACTAACTTGTCACATACAAATATATACTTTTTCGCTATCTTATTATTTATTTTTTGAACCTAGTGCCAAAGTTTTCTCTGCTTGAAGCCTGAATTCGAGATAATCGCGTGGCGAAAGTCGACGCCGTGCTTTTTTTGGGCAATTAAAATAATCTAAATATTGTCGTAATGGAAATGAAACCCACAACTACTAAGTTTAGATTTACATACTATCCCACCTCGCCACGATGGCCTCGATATTCATTTAGAATATTTTACCTGAAAATGAAATTGGCAGCTAAAATCACAATTAAATTTAAATTGACACTTACACTGCCCATAGGTAAAAACAAATTGGCCACAAATGTGATAAAATTGTAACTATATGTGCTTGGCTGATGCAGACACGTCCAGTCGCCGTTCGGACACATACGTTCTATCCGAGTACATTTGCTGTAACAAAATATTTCATAGTAATAATAATTTTCGCAAAATTTTCATTATAAGGCTACACTAGTGCTAAAAAATATTAAATTGTCATTGGGTCTACCACAAAACGATTTTGACATGAAACTCTTAAGTTTTTATATTCAGTCAACCGTTTTTACTTTTTATGTGCACACATCACGTGTAGAACAATAACTTCGAGAGGTAAAGAAGTGATGGTAATAATTTTTACGCCACTTTTCAATTACTTACAGCTTTCTTCTATTAAAATAAAATAAGACGAGATGCGATTCACTAACAATAGATAAAATTTAATCAATTTCTCTTATACAGAACAGTAAATAAGTATATGTGAATATAATGTCGTTAGCTCATACTTTTTTGTTTTACTTCCAATTTTCACTTTTACATTAAATTAATGTTATGTATTTTAATTAATATATTTATTTTAAATTATTCGCTGGTTGATCTTTGCCCAATGAGTGAAAGATGTTGATGGGACGCCAGTTAGTAAAATTATTTTATTTACACATACAACATGTATGGTAAGGATATAGAAATAAAATAAAAATATTTACTGTTTTCCTTCAAGATGATATCCAGGAGGACAGTTGATGTGGTGGCAGTGGTAGCTGCCGTGCGTGTTCTGACACACTTCGCCTTCGCCGCGTCCGCAGCGAGCTTCACCGGACTCGCATTCGTCGATATCTAGTGAATTGTAATTATAAGTTTATATATTATATTTTATATGTATATGTTTTTAAAAAAATGTTATAAATAGACTAGAAGAAGTAATAAAAGAAATAAAATTCGATCTACAAAATCTAAAAATCGATTTTGATTATTTCCAATAGTTTAAAAGATCTTACTCGAATTCCAAGCACCACACAAGAAGATCATGAGAAAAAGACTATGCAACAAAGCAAACTAAACTTTTTGCTTTTAAATTGTACGATAGTTAGTGGGATTATTAATATTTTATACATGTTTCCCCGGTCTACTTAACAGAACCACATTGTTAAGTTCAGCTTTCAACAATATTATAATTTTTAAACATTTAACATGAATAATAAAAAAATACAAAGATCTACATTTATTACACGATTTATATATGTATACATTACCTATACATGTGCGTTTGTCTTCACTGAGCCTGTACCCGGCCGGGCAGGCGCATTTGTATGACCCTGGTATGTTAACACAAGTACCCGCACAAAGTCGTCCGCGAGACCGAGCTCGCGTCCACTCCTCGCACTCATCTATATCTACACATGTTCTGTAATAAATTATATATAGATTATTAAAACACTTTCTATTACTTTGTATGATACGAAATTCAAACAGATTTGGCGAAGCTCTTTCCAATTAATTTCATTTTGAAATTTCTATTTTTTCTGCGAAACAATCTTTAAAGTCTTGATATGTGCATATGTACAATTCACTTGTTGCAATTCACTTGTTGCCGTGGCATGACCGTGGCAATCCACTTGACTGTTATCGGACTATTGTCAATGTCCCGGTCTAATAAATGTCACGGATTTGACTTCCGGACTTCATTATGCAACGTTCAAATACACGTGGCAGATGCATGAAGTCTAAAAAAAGTTTTCTGAATTTTTTTGTCTACGAGTTATTGATCTAAAAAATATCTTTAAAAAGCAGAAACTTACCTATTATCATTATGCAGCCTATATCCTCGGTTACAATAGCACCGGTAGCCGCCCCACGCGTTAGCACACCCATGCTCACATAGAGAAGGCGTCTCGGAACACTCGTCGAGGTCCACACACACCTTGTCATTTGAAGGTGCATTTTGGAATCCTTCTGAGCATTCACATTTGTAAGATCCTACTGTGTTTACGCAACGAGCGTTGTATGAGCAGGTCTGGAAAACAATTTTTTTAGAGAGATTATTAATTAAATTAAACATAATGTAATTTAATTATCTAAACACCTACACCTAAGTCAATAAAAGTAACACTATAAGGCATGTCTCTCACAGAATGTTTTAATGTTTATAATTCAGGTATTAACGCAGCGTTCAGTTCTGTTGATGGCTGAATTTAGTTTTTTGCACTATTGGCGTAAATAAAATTAGAACTCATCAGACCGGATAACAAATATAAACAATAAAATCCACTATTTAGGATAAAACAAATTGTTTACTTCAGTTCAGTGTTTTTTTCCAATCGAAACCAACACATTTTCACTAAGTTAAAAAAAGAAAGGAATTCAACAAAATCCTTACATTGCCATAACTGCACTCGTCGATGTCTTCACAAAGTTTGTCAATGTTCCTGTGTCCGGGCGGACACTGGCACGAGTACCCGCCGTAGAAGTTCTCACACCGCTGCTGAGGTCCACACTCGGAGACATTGCGCGCACATTCGTCAATATCTGAATATTAAAAATTTATATGTCCTAAAATTTCTTTTTAATTTAAGTTATTTGGATATTTTTATAAAACAAAGTAATTCCTTCTTAATTTTAACTAAAATTATACAAGCATTTAAAACAAGTTCTCATGAGTTGGAGAAAAATAATCAATAAAAACTTCGTTGTTGTTACCCATTTTTCTTTTAACTCAGACTTGAGCATGGAGTGTGCATGTTTCTTTACAATTTAATATATCTAGTGCTACGTTTCGTTTCGTACGTACCTTTCGTTTGTCAGTCTTTTGGGTGGAGATTCAAAAGACTGACGTACCATTTTTTCTTATTTATTTATTGAAATCGGCGAAGTCCTTGCGAGAAACAAATCTCAGCTTCTAAATGATAATTGGGAAGTATAAAAAAACAACTAACCTATACAAATCCTATCAGTAGTAAGTTTGTATCCCCATGGGCAGGTGGTGACGACACTCCCAGTTTCTGGGAACCTGGTGTACGTTGGCCTCAAGTAGCGGGTGCCTCTCTGTCCATATTGAGCTCCTACTGTTATGACCGTGGAATCGGGAGTGTACG
Source organism: Philaethria dido (assembly GCA_033558755.1). NCBI lineage: Eukaryota > Metazoa > Arthropoda > Insecta > Lepidoptera > Nymphalidae > Philaethria > Philaethria dido. The sequence continues at coordinate 1,525,765 of JAKGSA010000649.1, forward strand.
ACGGTGGAGATTCCCGATATGCTGAAAATAGTTGTGATTCACAAATTAATAATTTTTGAGAACGTTACTGCTACAGTTAGTTAGTGTCACATAAAACTTGTATATATTTTTACTAAAAGTGACAAATTTATTTCATTCATAAATAATAAAAAAGAAATCATAAATTAAAGTTACGTAATGAGTATGAATTCAGTTTCCATAAAAAAAATTCTAGTTTGGTTATTCAATATACTGTTATACGAGATCCTTCTGAATAAATTGGAAAAGGAAAACGTTGCATCTGTCTAAAAGCAAAAATATGATTTTCTAATGGTTTACGTATGACTCAAAATTTTATGAACCTGTAATGATAATTATAAACATTTCTTAGAGCCAACCATGGTAAAGTGGGACAGCATTTGACTGTAATCGTGATTGGTTGTAAGTTCGATTCCCACTCGGGAGATTTTTTTAATTATTTTTATTTTCTTTGTTCTGTTCTGTTCTGTTCTATTTTATTTATTTTATTTTATTTTTCTGTTTATTGGTCCACAAAACAAATTATTGTAATTTGTTATATTCGGTATACATGTAAATAACGATAAAATTACAACTATTGTCGAAACGATTGCATTTTTTTCTCTGCAGACACAGCATGCATTGATAATTATTAGAAACAGGCAAGACAAGAAAACAATAACAATAAACAATAAAAAATAACACGTAATATTGGGAATTTCTAATTTAACTTAGGCAATTAATTTAATTTTTATTTATTTATATATGATAAAGCAAAAAAATATTTCTTACTGTATGTAGGTGTGGCGGAGTTGGCCCTACAGCGAGCTCCACATATACAATTGTAGCCGCCTTCTGTGTTAACGCATTCCTCTTCTGGTGCACAACTTGCTTTCCTCGTTGCACACTCATCAATATCTGTAAAAAGTGAGACTTTAAAATACAATAATCGTTTCAAGATTTTATTACTGAAGTATTTTTAAATATTGTTTATCCATACTAATAAAATCCTATAAACTGCAACACTAAGATTTATGTCGTGCCCCTGTCGTTGCGCAGAAGCACAAGCGTGCGGCTGTAAACGCGACAGGTTGTGAGTTCGATCCCCACTCTAGGAAATGGATTTTTCATTTTCTGGGTTTGGTAACAAGGTAAAGTGCGGCGTTGAGTTCCGCCACTCAGCACGCAATGCCTCAATGCTGCGGAAAGTGGGGAACGGAGTGTCTTAACACTTGGTTCCCTTTGCCTACCCTGCTATGTGCGGGATACAGCGTGAAGCTATGTATGTATTACTTAAATTTATGTCCACCTATGATGTAATAATTTTCACTAATCCTATTTTCTTCTCTCGTCTTCGTCTTTATTTTGTTATAAATATACCATATTTACCTTTAATATATTTTTTATTTATCATAATGATTTTAATAAACATAAACTTACCAACACACTTTCTTTGACCGGGACTGTATATGAATCCTAATTCACAAATCTTTGGAGGTGTATATCTACTTCCGTATGGTGAATATGACCACTTAGGTGTTGTTGACGCTAGAAAAAAATAAAATATATTTACAAAGTTAAAAAACTAATAAATCAATACCTCTGATGTCATTTTAAAGACGTCTTAGTGGCTTGTCTTTGGCTTGGCTTACCTATTTAAATTTGATAAATATTAATGGTTATCGATGTGCTCAAACATGAAATTGTTTCTATTAATTTTATATGATAATTAAGCTGTCTAAGGTGTTCAATTTAAATGGTTTACTTTTCCATGAATTATATAATATCATAATAATGAATAAATACTGCAGTTCAATAAAAATTTCGAATGTCGATCTTTCTTCTGGACTCTTAAATAAGAAATTATCTAAAATGTTTAAAAAATCAGATTTCTGTACAGTTTTGACATTATATAATTAATATTTAACATAAAAAGGAAACTACTCACCAGATCTTAACTAAATTTAATTAGAACCACAGAAATACAAGCTATCATATAAAAAAAACGCCTGTCGTGGCGCAGAGACACAAGCGTGCGACTGTAAGCGGGACAGGTTGTGGGTTCGATTCCCACTCCAGGAAATGTTAGTATTTTCATTTCCTGGGTTTGGTAACAAGGCAAAGCTCGGCGTTGAGTTCCGCCACTCAACACGCAATGTCTCAATTTGGCGGTAAGTGGGGAACGGAATTGTTGTAAGAGAACGGAGTGTCTTAACACTAGGTTCTCTGGTTCCCTTTGCCTACCCTGCTATATGTGGGATACAGCGTGAACTTAAAAAATATATATATAAAAAAAATGCTTCACCCAGTAAAAAGTTATACAGTAACACACATAAAAAATACAGTCGAGGCTATTAACCTTCTCTTTTCTTGGTGTCAGTCAGCAAAATATCTATATCTATGTGTATTTGCAAATTTCTTACCGACTGTGGTCACCTCAATGTAAGGTGGTGTAGTTCTTTCAGTGGTCGTAGTTCTAGGGGTGGGTGGAGCCGGAAGCACGCATACACCGGAAACGTTTCTTACGTAGCCTGATTTGCAAATGCATTCGAAGTTACCTGGTCTATTTACACATACTTCTGAAGCATCGCAGACCTTGCTGCTAATTCTGCATTCATTAATATCTGAAAATTAAGTTATTAAATATTAGTATAAGGAATGTTAGATAAGATGCCATTGCGTGAAGTGATCTGTATTGTTTAAGCTATTTGGGTTTTGTGTGTGGCAAACGAACATGTGTTTGTAATATTTTCATATTAATTAAGCAAGTTTAGTTCAAATCAAATAACGAAATAATAATTTTATTAAAAAAAATACTTTTATGAAACAGTTGAAGCAATTAAAGTGTAAACTCGACTATATGCTTAGAAAAAAATACTAGAATTAAGCTTGGGAGAGACGTGTAATCAAAGACGAAGAAAGAAAAAATAGAATGTGAGTCTCCCATCCCATAAGAAAAGAATCTTATCCTATAAAATATGTTAACAAAAGAGTCACAAAAATGGTTCACATACGCTTAACTAACATATTTTTATTTTAATACACAACTTATAACTTACCAATACATTCTCCACGATCGTTCCTCTCATATCCATCCAAACAATGCAGTTCATTAGGGTTGAAATCATCTTCAGGCTTATCTTTTTCACTTAAGACACTCCAAGTGTCCTTTGGAAGGTCACTCGTATTTACTCCATAGCCACCATTAGGTTGCCTCTCTCCCGTAACTAGGAACGGGTCTCTAGAATCAGTTACTGTAACTTCGGTTGGGGTGAACGGAAGTTCTGGTCTTCTTGGGTAATTTGGATAATTGAATGGTCTTCTCGGAGCAGCTGTAGTAGACGTAGTAGTCCGTGGTCGGTAATTCGGTCTTGGGTAATAGGGATATCTTCTAGGTACAGTTGGTTGAGGCACAGTAGTTGACGTGATTGTGGTGGGCGGTGGCGTGGTCGTGGTGGTGGTCGTAGTCGTACTTGTGGTTGTTGGTTTTGGTGTGGTTGTTGATGTAGTTGTTGTGGTTGACGTTGTTGTTGTAGACAAAGCGGCAGGTGGGATATTAGGACTTTTTTCTATTTCTGTTTCATTTTCTTCTCTGTAATAAAGTTGATAACAAAGATCATATGAGTAAATATTACTTATTATAATTATTTTCGTAATAAGCTTATAAGATAAAGGCAAGATATCAAAATTATACAACGATGTGATATTATTTTAATTCAGTAGATTTGGAAAAAAAATTTGCTTAAAATCAAAATCTAAATCTTGATGTACAAACAAGAAAGTAATTCAATTGATAACAATTTTTAATATAACAGATAGAGATACAAAGAACATACATACATAATTTAAGCTTAGATACTTATTATAGTTGTGAAATAAAGAAAATCAAGAACTTACTCAGAATCATAATATTCATATTCATAAGCAGGCGCAGGTTGTATAGTAGTACTGGTAGAAATCGCATTTCGTGTGCAAGTGAAAGACCCGAGAACGTTTAGGCACTTTAACCCGCCCACACAATTATCCAACTTCAACGCACATTCATCAATATCTATAAAATATAAACAAAATATGTAATATTTAAGTATGTAAGATTTAACACCGAATTGAGGCATTGCGTGCTGAGTGGCGGAACTCAACGCCGCGCTTTGCCTTGTTACCAAACCCAGGAAATGAAAATGCTAAAACCTCCATTTGGTGTGGGAATCGAACCCACAACCTGTCGCGTTTACATTCGCGCGCTTGTACCTCTGCGCCACGACAGGCGTTAAGGCGTTGCCTCAATTCGGAGGAAAGTGGGGAACGGAGTGTCTTAACACTAGGTTCCCTCTGCCTACCCTGCTATATGCGGGATACAGCGTGAAGCTATGTATGTATGTAAGATTTTAGACAAAAAATATGATTTTCATATATTTAGCGAGAACAGCATGATGAATTGTGTCTCTGCACCTTATAATAATATATATTAAAACGGTTATGGGCTTGAATGCTGTGAGGATTCCTCCTACATTGGAAATTTCAGCAAAGTGATTATTTTGTCTATTAGTAAATTTTCTCTGCCTTGTTCAAATAAAAGGCTAGATATTAAACCTACCTGCTAAAATTAACAGATTGGTTTAGTATCATATTCGATGAAAATATTATAGATCAAATATCAAATCAATAGAAATATCATTTTTTTTCATTAATGTGACTATCTTAAGAATCAATTTGAATGGACAGCTGACTGAGCTTTTGAGCTTACCTATGCAAGATCCAGTAGTAGAGTCCAACTCAAATCCTCTTTTGCATCGACACTCATGTCCGCCAAAAGTGTTAATGCAGTTTTGGAAATGATCGCAGAGATGGGTACCCTCACGACATTCGTCTATATCTGGAAAGATTATATTGGGTTACTTATATTCAATTCAATTTTGTTTTCATGTTAGTCGAAACATGTTAAAAATTTTGAACGTTTATATGATTTTATGTATTGCTTTGTCTTAATTATGTGAATAGCGTTAAAATAATATTTAATAAATTAAATTCTGTATTTTATATCTAAATATTTTATTTATATTTCAATTATTTATGACATTATTAACAGTTCGTAAAACGCCTGTCGTGGCGCAGAGGCACAAGCGTGCGACTGAAAACGCGACAGGTTGTGGGTTCGATTCCCACTCCAGGAAATGTAAAATTTAGTATTTTCATTTCTTGGGTTTGGTAACAGGGCAAAGCGCGGCGTTGAGTTCCGCCACTCAACACACAATGCCTCAATTTGGCGGAAAGTGTGGAAAGGAACTGTTGAAAGAGAATGGAGTGTCTTAACACTAGATTCTCTAGTTCCCTCTGCCTACTCCGCTATATGCGGGATACAGCGTGAAGTTAAAAAAAAAAATTAACAGTTCGTCTGTCTTTTTCAATATTATTATTTATAAATATGGTAGTAACTTATCAATGTTATTTGTAACTTAATTTTTTAAGTTTTTAAATATAAAAATAGAGAGTCCATCCTCTACAAACGTCATACAACAAAATCATACCTTCACATATCGTCCCTCCAGGGCGGAGTCGGGTTCCTTCTTGACACTTTTTTGTTGCTAACCTACCAAAAAATATTACTGTTTAACTTTTATAATATTCGCATATATTAGTATAATTATTACATTATTACAAATTTATCTTAGGTCAGTGATCGTTATGAGAGATAATGTACTCTTTTCCAATTTTCCTTTTTTTGTGCGTGTCAGGTAGTAGAACTAACCACCACTCATGCTATTCCAAGTTCGGGGTAACAAAAGTATTTTTAAGAATGAACTTTTTTCACGCGAGGATTGAACCCAGAACTATCGCGTAAGGCACTCAAAAGTTGCTGCATGAAAACTGGTTTCATCATTTATTTAATTACATACATAAATACATACCTTCACGCTGTACCCCGTGTATATCAGGGTGCTGAAGAAACCTAGTGTTAAGACACTCCGTTCCCCACTTTCTGCCGAATTGAGGTATTGCGTGCTGAGTGGCGGAACTCAGCTTCGCGCTTTTCCTTGTTACCAAACCCAGTTAATGAAAAATTCCATTTCCTGGAGTGGGAATCGAACCCACAACCTGCGTTTATAGTCGCACGCTTGTGCCTCATCGTCACGACAGGCGTTATTTCGTATTGATTTAATTAAATACGAAATTCGTCCATACTATAAACTTACTTGGGTAAAGTGCTTATTTTCGATTTACAATTGTAAGCTCCAGGGAGATTAACGCACACTTCACTACGTTTGCAAACCTCTGAACTTTCCTCACATTCATCGATGTCTGGAAGTATAAAAAAATAATATTTAAATCCCAATAAATTACAAAGAATGAGATTTTTTAATAAAAAAGTAGAAATAGATAATCATCATCGACTTGAGCACTCATTACGAAACATAATGACGACGAACATCGAAAACTACTCTACATTTAAAAACAATATAAATCGAAAGATATTTTTATAAAATATAATGTTTTCTCGCTGACACATAAATTAAATAAGCGTTGATTGAGAGACATACTCGTACATACATACAATCAAATCAACAACTTTTGTCCAGAAGAGGTTAGTAATTTAATTACAAAAGTCAGTTCATAGTTAAAAGTAAAAATAATATATTGGGTTCCTATGGATTAGGTTCATAAGCAGTTATTCGCAGATGTTTTATTTGTATATTACGAGAACGAGAACGAATCTAACCAAATATAATATTATAAATATATATTAAGTACAATATTTTATTATTCTATACTTTTTTTTTATTCAAAGAAGTATTTTTTTAAATGTTATACCTTCACAAACGCCAGTGTTCACGTTCACTTTAAACCCAGGAGCACATCGCTTCGACACGTGGTCCTGGCAAAAGTAGCTGCCATGAGAGTTTATACAATGCTGAGACAGTCGCTGGCAGTCGTCAAGCCTTTCTTCGCACTCGTCGATATCTAATTAAAACCGGTAATTTTAAATTTTATTTTAGAATGCAATGCGAAATTTAAAAATTTAGGTAATATGATTCATTCTATAATTGCCCTCAAATTCTTTTTTATCCTCAGCCTGTGAGTTACTTAAAGAGAAGGTATGTATCATTTTAACACAGACAGAGTTAACCGTTGTTGTCAACCCATACTGGAGAAACGAAAGCTTTTAACTATATTAATATAGTCGTTGCCGATATTGCAGTTAGAGAAGTAATAATTCCATTGCGTCTGGCTCTTCCTTACTAAATACTATTTATTTAATATAAAAAAAATATAATAATGTATTAATTTACCCAAGCACTCATCGTCTGGCCCAGCTCTGAAGCCCGGTGGACAAATATCATTTTTTACAGTTGTAGCTGTCGCTTCCGATGTGATTTCAGGCTTATCTTCAGTAAATGGTGTGCCAGGTTTGCCACCACACTTGTATCCGCCTATAGTGTTTTCACATAAATATTTTGGACACGGAGGTTTTGGAAGGCGGCATTCGTTGATATCTGGAATTAAATTTTTCAAAATATATAACACGTTTTATAAAATAAAAATATAAATGATATGGATATTGTTAAACTTACCATCACATACTTGATTTACAACGTTTCGTTTAAACCCAGCAGGACATCCTAGACTAACCTCTCTTTTCTTTAACGGTACACATTTAAATGATCCCTCTGTATTGTGGCAAACAGTATCTTTAGCAGTGCAAAGGTCATCGACAGCTTCAGCGCACTCGTTTATGTCTATGAAAACATAAATAAAATTGTTATGCAAAATGCTATACAAAATCTCCTCCTTGGAACAATTACACAAAATTAGAATAGATTTGACCATTTCAATATTATAATTTTAATGACTCACTGGTTAATGAAATTGGATAAATATTGACGATAAAATTGAATTAATACATTTATTTCTAATTATACAAGTCTATATCTAATAAAAAATATAAAAATCCGACATTTTGAATTTGAACATACTTTAATAAGATATGGGTAACGCTACATTTAATTTAACTGTAAAAATAACTTTATTTAATGGGCTTAATAACCACGTACCATACGATCATAAATATTTACTCAGACTCATGAAACTGTATTCACAGTCCATGACCAATTGTTAGTAACTTACCATGGATTAACATGAATATTATTGGGACACACACAAACAAAGGCAAATTTTGAGATACCTTTACAAGATTTTTTATCAGGTTGAAGCCTATACCCTTCGCGGCACTGACATAGCACCTTGTCATCGTCATCCGAACAAATATGCGCACAAGAGTTCACCTTACATTTTTCTTTCGGTTTGCTGGTTGTGGTTGTTGTCGTTGTTGTCGATGTTGTCGATGTTGTCTCCTCTTTCTTTTCGGTGGTCGTCTCCATTTTTTCTGCAGCTTCCTTTAAAGGTCAAGGTTGGTTTAAAATTTTAAGAAATAGGTTTTTGGTACAGTGTATATTTTATCTTCAGGCAGCTCTCGCACCGTATAGAATCAAATAATAAGTCAAGTCGTTCTGACATTTTCGTCCATTTAAAGACATAATTGAGAAAACGATTTTTTCGAATAGAGATGAATTCCAAACCATGTGAAATTTAATTGTATCTAGGAGAATATATCTTAAATTTCATCACTTACCATACAACAGTCGTAGTATGCTTTTTTCCTTAACATACTCGTAGGACTGAAGAAATCCTCCGCAAGTGATCCGCAACCAGCCTTCCCCTGCACTTCTCCAGTCATATATCCAAAGGAGCACTCGTCACAGCATGACTTAAATTGAACAGTCATGATTTTTTATATAAAAAATATTAAATATTGTGTAGTACCAAATTTCACAATATTTTTTTTCCTCAATGCCATATGTAATGTCATTTTTTATTTTTGTTTTTTCATAATTAGACAATACTTAAAATTCAACCTATCATACATATCATATTTTTAGTATCGTAGTGTTTTGGCCTGACGTGGTTGAGCCATATCTCTTTCGAGATAAGCTTAACTTTGCCGAATATATTAAAAATATACGAAATTATTACCTTTCCAATATCGGTTTTTGGAGTCGAACACTGCTTAGATGCTGATAACTTAATGCCGGCAGAACATTCATCTTTTACCCTAAAAAACCAAACATTTTATTTGTTACTTTTTGTGACTTCTAAACATCATGATTGAAATTTCAATTACATAAGCGGAGGCAACTGTAACACTCTTTTCTCTACTTTCTTCAAATGGAATTTTCCTTCATAACAAGAGTTTCAAAGATTGATTGACGTTGACTTGAGTCATGAAAAATATGTTATTTTATTGAGCCCTATTATAGATTTCCTAAAAGAAGGAAAACAAAAAGAATGCTATTCTTTTTAAGTTAAGTTTCCCTCAAGATTTCTTTTTAAATTTAAACATTTAATCAGAAAGTAAAAAAATACTGACTTTATTTGTTCTTTACAACAACTTTGTAAAGCTGCAATACATGTTGCATTTTGTTCAGGTTCAATAGTACTAGGCGGTTCAATTTCCCCGCATTCGCCAGCAGTTAGTGTAACAGCCAGTGTTTCTCCATGATTACAGCAGGTCTCTGTAACTTCTAATTCTTCTTCTGATGAAAGCCCTGAAAAGAATTTTCTATATTTAATAATAGAAATGATGAAAATTTGTCTATTAATAATTAATAAGCAATTTATAACTCTTTTTATCGCGTAAAGTCTACTCTATAAGTGCAGCATCTGCGGCTTTCATATAGAATACACGTCATGAGCGCACGTCATAAATGGTCACCAGTAAAGCCAAAGTGCAAACCAAACATTTTATAGTGTTTAGTCATTTTTAACGTCGAATTTCGTTCACTACAGATTCGCTAAAGTTGATACCTCAAAGATGAGAAGAACCGCCGCAAGAACCTCAGTGGAACTCTCTTTTTAACTTTTTCAAATCAATAACTTACAGAATTAGAATTAAACTTTAAAAAATAGATTGGACCGAATATTTTATTTATTATTTCAGGTATGTCGTGGCATAGTTGTGGTTTCGATTCCCACTTCAAGAAATGAAAATATTAGAGAATATTTAGTATTTTCATTTCCTTGCTCTAGTAATAAGACAAAGTTAAGTTCTGCCATTCAGCACGCAATACCTTAGTTTAGTACAATATCTTAGTTTAGTCAATACCTTAGTTTAGTCAATACCTTAGTACTTGGGAAATGTAAACGTTAAAAGAGAACGGAGTGTCTTAACGCTAGGGGTTCACTCTGTCTACCCTGCTATGCCGAGCGTGTAACTGTATTTTATAATTTCTTATTTTAATAAAAGTCGATAAAGATCGTTGTCTTCAGTCCTTTCGTGGCAATAAATTAAAATCATGATTTATTAATTAGATCCTTATAATTCTAAAGGTGGGATAATATATTTGGATTCATTAGTTGGCAGTAATATATACATATATCGCATATGTGCATAGTTACATGACTGTGGGTGTCTGGATAATCCGCGGACATGTAAGTACTCGTGCTGTCGAGATGAAGTCTTATTATCCAATAACTGTAATGAGCTCTAAACGAGCTTGAGATAAACGTCAAATGACTACTTGTTACCAAGGATTACTGAAAATAGTTGAAATTACATAACATACATCTTTTAGCTTCACGCTGTATCCGTGTATATATGTGCTTCCGCACATGGCAGGGTGGGCAGAGGAAACCAGAGAACCTAGTTCTTTCTTAACATTTCCGTTACCATTTTCCACCGAATTGAGGCATTGCGTGCTGAGTAGTGGAACTCACCGCCGCGCTTTGCCTTGTTACTAGAGTGAAGAAATGAAAATAAGGAATATTATTTAATATTTTAATTTCCTGGAATGCGAGCCTATAACCTGACGTGTTTACAGTCGCACCCTGTGCCTATGAGCCTTATGCCTAGCCTATGAGCCTACGACAGGCGAGTGAAGTTCATATACTAATGGAATTAAAAAAATACATATTTTATTATTGCTTAAACATGTTTAGACTATGATATAAATACACTAAAACAAAGTTTAATAACCTAGTTGTTTTTAATTATAATCAAATTACTAAAAAACATGCGTTACGATTACAGTACAAATTCAAGGAAAAAAACTAAACAAAAACTTGTTATGTCATTAAGTTTAATACTTGAAGCTACTGAGCTTATCAATTCAGTCATTTTATATAGATAATCTCTGACCCGTCATATGCCGATGCAGTGCAAAGATAATCAGGATAAAACACTACTATAATATAGGATATATTACAGTCACTTCTATAAATAAACGAAGGAAACAAATATGATGTTTATAATTCTAAGCCTGTAATTGAATCGGTGAGCGCAGAAGCAACGTAAGTCACAAAAACAACACAAGTTATACACTTTTTTCTCCCTCCTGCAAAATTTGAAAATCTGGACTTACGTTGTTTCTGCACTCACCGATTCAATTGTCGTCGCGTTTAATGAAAATAGTTATCATTATTTTTCTTATCAATGATTAACATTGGCAATGATTGAGGAATAGACAGATTTATTTCAACCAGTGTTCCTGTTGACGCGTTAACAACACGATGTCTTTAGTAATGTATATGTCACTTTGTATAAACATGGATGTCAAGCCATGGTGTTACATTTATTTTTAAAAGATACTATCATAGTAGTGCACAATCGCTATATAAACTATAAGTGTGCCAAGTTTCATGCTCCTCCGTCCGCGTAATTTTCGTGAATAGGTGTCCAAAGTTTTTGCTTCACGTATTAATATATAGATATTTTTAAAGTTTACTCACAATCAATTGAAAACGTATAAAATGTGGCGGGATTCGAACCCGCACTTCCTGGAATCTGTCCAAGCGCTCTAGCTAATTAAGCTGTACATTATAATGCAGCTACGTCGAAATGTTTATATTTTTTATAGAATTGGTTGGAACGTTAAATCGGCATCCAAAAGCCGCGGGTTCGAATCCTGTCACTTTCAATTTTTAATAGTTTTGAAAAATATGGACTTTTTATCTATATAGAGAGAATACATGTTGACGGAACTTAAAGTCATATTATTTTTTAATATAAAATTTTCTCCGAGTAGATATCGAACTTTCAACTATATCACCTGTTTAATTATGAAAATAATGTAAACCTTAATTTTTTTTTAAATTATATATATTACGTCAGAAAGTCAGGAAACAATATAAATAACATATGATTATCACATGGAACACCATTTTGGTCTTAAGATGACAACATTCAGGGATTTCTACTACGCTACTAGCATACAAATTAATTATTAATTAAAACAATACATTTTATTGTATAACTAGTACTAAGCCTACCCATATACCGCATATAGCGTACCCTGCTATATGCGGGATTCAGCGTGCAGTTAAAAAAAAAAATGAAAAGATAAAGTATTTTTAAAGTTACTACATGTATAATTCCATGTAAACAAAATCGTATACGATATATAGAAAACTCTCATCAATGCAATTTAAATTACAAATAATATTAATAGATATATTGTGATATCAGCAAAGTTTATCTTCATACTATGATTCGTTTCAAAGTGCAATAAGCCAAAGTTATATTTTACATCTGTTGGTTTTTCCATAGAGAGTGATGTAATTCGGGTAAATACTGGACTACGTAATCTATACCTATATTAATACGTGAAGCAAAAACTTTGTACCCCTCTTTACAAAAATTACGTGGATGGAGGAGCATGAAACTTGGCACACTAATAGTTTATATAGCGAAGGAGTGCACAATGATAATATATTTTTAAAATAATGCATAAAAATATATTGAATGAATAAACACAAACACACTGCCATGGTTTGACATGCATGTTAATATAAAGTTACATATACGTTGCTAGGCAACGCGTTGTTACCGCGACAACGGGGACGTTAATATTTGTTATAATTATGCCCACTAGAAGGATGCTCAAGGTCGATGGTTAAGGTTCGAATTTTAATTGAAGAAATATTAAGATTTATAGTCTTTTTGTATATATTTTACAAGTAGTATGTTTGTTTGTATCCTAATTTCTCCTGACAAGTGGTGATCGGAGTACCCTGACACTTTGTTCTCTCTGACTATCCTGATATTGTAGAAAAAGCGTGAAGCTGTTTTTTTTTAACTTCATGTTTAGGTTAGAACAAGTGCTGAATTAAATTTTGTTACCCCACACAAATTTTCGCTAAAATGAACGAAAAACAGTTAATAAATGTTGTAAAACAAAATATTGACTTTCATTTTAGAAAAAACGCGTACAAATAGACACTTCTGTTCAACCAGCTATTCTACAATTATATCAGTAGTAATAACAGTTAACTTCTATAAAAACGTGTTAATAGTATAATCTTCTATCTTCCAACGATTACACTAAATTAGATAAACCATTTAGGTGTTAGGAGAAGGTTAATAGGCAAAAATAATAGAAAAAATATTTAAAAACCCTGCATTGGCGGCAAAAAAGTATGGCGATATGAAGTTCGCCGGGTTAGTCAGTGCCCACCTGGCGAAAAGAACGCGCGAAAGGTGCGAAATTTGAATTTGAAAATTGTACAACAAAGCTCAGCTACGTGTAACGCCAGCCCGCCCGCCATGTGCTAAGCCTGCCATGTACCGGGCCGTGCCGGAGCCAAGCCATGCCACATGAGTGGTCATATTGTGTTGATTATTTATTAAAATAATGAGTTTAATTTATTAATTAATTAACGCCTGTCGTGTCGCAGAGGCACTAGCGTACAACTGTAAACGCAACAGGTTGTGGGTTCGATTCCCACTCCAGGAAATGGAATTTATCATTACCTGAGTTTGGTAACAAGGCAAAGCGCGGCGCTGAGTTCCGCCACTCAACACACAATGCCTCAATTTAATGGAAAGTGGGGAACGGAATTGTTGTAAGAGAACGGAGTGTTTTAACACTAGGTTCTCAGGTTCCCTCTGCCTACTCCGCTATATGCGGGATACAGCGTGAAGTTAAAAATAAAATAGTTTAATTTATTAATTAGAAATGTAACTGTCATTTAATTCAATATGAAAATAGATCGTCAATTGATCGTAACGTGCCTTGCTGTTGGTTTTAAGCGGGGAAAATATTTTAAATAGATTTGCAATTCATTTTTGTAAGTCATTCTCACTTGTGCACTAAGTTAAGTGGAAACTCTGTTCGTTGAAGAAATAAATACGTGTAACTGAACCATCTTTATATTTACTCGCCGTTTAACACGTTAAAGGTAAAAATTACGGCGAATATTAAAATTGACTGCTTTATAAGCACCAAAATAAGTGTATATAGATATCAAAAACAAATTGAAAAACGTTAAAATAATGTATAGTTTTAAACGCGAGACATCCACATTTGTAGTATACGAATATTTTAAAGCAATCACTTAGAAGCGACCTATTTCTTTCTTCTCGGTGTCGATTCCACAATAATTTGGGCATATCGATATTTATAATATTATTGTAATTGAATAAAATCTTTGATTTTCGGGATTTTTACACATATTATATGAATTATTTACTAATTAAATACTAACCAGAAATAGGGTTAGAGTTAATTTGTACGCGGTAGCACGAAAGCTATAGCGAAATCTCTTAATCTTTTAATAACCTATTAAAACATCTCGGACTTTCTAGATGGTTCTAGATGGTTATCAGTTCATTTTTAGCACGTATTTCGAAGAAAGCATTAGTAGTATAATATCTTTTAAAATTTGGTTACGTAGAGAGAGGAGCGCGGACAGTGGAGGTGAACGTTAATGTGCATTTTAAACCTACACGTTGGGTCGTAAATCCCAGGCACTCTACAAATTCCTCTCTCTGCAACGCGATGGGCACCCGCACGGTGAATCCATGCATTGCTAAGGAGTTTTTTTTCCCGTAAAAATCGCGTATATTTTAATATAGCTTCACGCTGTGTCCCACACAGTGTACAGCACGTTAGACAGAGGGAAACTAAGAACCCAGTGTTGAGACACTCCGTTCTCTTTCAACAATTCCGTTCCCCACTTTCCGCCGTATTGAGGCATTGCGTGTTGAATGGCGAAACTAAACGTCGCGCCAACGTAAATATTTTAGTATTCGGAAATACATTTTTGGAAACCATACGTTTCAAACACTTTACAGTAGACTATGGTAACAGGTACTCTACCTGTGTCCAATACAGATAATACGATTAATCCAGTTAACATAGTTTCATTTAATTATTCTAGTTTATTTTTATAGCATAGACACTAAGTGTATCTTTATATATTTCGTCAGCGTAACTTGATATGTCGTTAAGCACGATGTGCCTAATCTATAATCTTGCTTGAAATTTAATATATGGGCTGTTAGTATGGATTCCTTCTTGAGACAAGCTGTGGGTCTAAGATATTGTCTTCAAGTATTTCATATGAACATTTAGGAACATCACTACTATTTTTTGCATTTAACGAATTAGTAATGCAGAACTTATTAATTTATGATTCTAACACAGTTTTATTAGGCTTCACCTGTATCTATCAATGTAAAAAAAATGTAGTAACTCTATTTTGCTTGAAAAATAAGTGACCAGATTCGATGACAACGGTATTTGTACGAAAAAATGTTTTTATTTTAGTTTCTATTTTCAAGTAATTTGTTAATTAAGATTGAAAAGTTAATATCAAATATTATTTTTCTTCTTTTGGAAGGTAGATGTCGTTATTCAATATTTTTTTCTTTTTTTTTAACTTCACGCTGTATCCCGCATATAGCAGGGTAGGCAGAGGGAACCTGAGAACCTAGTGGTAAGACACTCCGTTCTCTTACAACAATTCCGTTCCCCACTTTCCGCCAAATTGAGGCATTGCGTGTTGAGTGGCGGAACTCACACCGCGCTTTGCCTTGTTACCAAACCCAGGAAGTGAAAATACTAACATTTCCTGGAGTGGGAATCGAACCCACAACCTGTCGTGTTTACAGTCGCACGCTTGTGCCTCTGCGCCACGACAGGCGTTTCAATATTCAATATATTCAATATTTATTTATAAAAACCAATTGCGCTTTCAATAATGAATCTCATCACACTACAACACTCCGTTCACTACTTCACGCCCGAAATCAGTGTCAGATCTTAACGTCTATCAGAGCAAAAAAAATATAAATATAATCATTCCCTCGAATGGGAATCAAACCCTCAACTAATTTGAACCCAGACCCCCCGCCTCGTTAACCAATACATCTTAGATAAATTGTTACTGACGCTAGAAATAATTATTGTTATTTCTGTAGTTGCAAATATAAAAAAGAATTTGCATACTAACAAAACTGTTGAAGATTTTTATCAAAGGTAAAAGCGAGAATGCGGCTATAAGATTTTTAATTTGCTTAAGCAGTTTTTAGATTAATTTTCAAGATACACAAAGGATTTTCCCTAAAGCTTCAAATATTTAAATACCTTGGATATTAAACCTAGAATATGAGATTATAACAGTTACTTTTTTAAGGCCTGTCGGGGCGCAGAGGCACAAGCATGCAACTGTGAACGCGACAGGTTGTGGGTTCGATTTCCAATCCAAGAAATGAAAATATTAAATAATATTCAGAATAATATTTAGTATTTTTCCTCGCTCTGGTATCAAGGCAAAGCGCGGCGTTGAGTTCCGCCATTCAACACGCAATCTCTTAATTCGGCGAGTGGGGAACGGAAACGTTAAAAGAGAACGGAGTGTCTTAACACTAGGTTCTCTGGTTCCCACTGCCTACCCTGCTATGTGCGGGATACAGCGTGAAGCTAAAAAAAGACTTAATACAGTTGGCTAAAAGTTGAGTGAACACGATGGTTATGAGTTCGAATTAGTTTAGGGAAGTATTTTTAGTATAAATGTTTTCGATCCGATTTGACTGGCGACATTTGTTTTAAATAAACCGAAAGTGGGAACAGAGTAGATTATCAACAATTTCTCACTACCACCTCCCAAAAAATTGTTTTTTTTAATTACTTATTTAAGTATATAGTATTTACCTACTATTTCATTTTATTATTTAATTTTTGTAGAAAAACGCGACGCTAACGCTTAGTTAAAGTTTCGCGCTTATCTTATCTTAAGTTACAATAAATAATTAGCTGTTAATAATGTTTTTAAGTAAAAAGATAAAAGCTTGTACAATACAAATACTTAATAAATATCACTATATATCTTTATAAATTATAACTTAATATTTTTATGTATTATTGACACCTATCGTGGCACAGAGGCACAAACGTGCGAATGTAAACGCGACAGGTTGTGGGTTCGATTCCCACTCCAGGAAGTGTAAAAGTTTAGTATTTTCATTTCCTGGGTTTGGTAACAAGGTAAAATGCGGCGTTGAGTTCCGTCACTCAGCACGCAATGTCTTAATTCAACAAAAAATGGGGAACGGAGTGTCTTAACACTAGGTTCCCTCTGCCTACTCTGCCATATGTGGGATACAGCGTGAAGCTAAAAAAAAGGAAAAAATATATATTGCTTTCATGTATAAACTATACTATAAAGTTTCATCTATATTAGTTCAGTACTTTTTGCGTGAAAGAGTAACAAACATATTCATTCATATATTCTCGCAAATTTTCGCATAATATTAGTAGAATATACAGAAAATTTTATATATTTGATTAAAAGTTGCAAAATGTAGTTGCTTAGTATTTTATAAGGAAGATGTTGTTCTTGTACTACTTTATAAATGTGAAACGTACTTTGATTGTTTTTGAATTAATAACTCGTGTACACCAAAGTTCGTCTCAATACTTGGATTGGTTATAAAATTGTATTTATCTATATATAAATACGTGAAGCAAAAACTTTGTATACCTTTTTACGAAAATTAAGCGAACGGAGGAGCATGAAACTTGCCACACTCATAGTTTATATAGAGAAAGAGTGCAGAATGCTATTTTTTTAAATAATGCATAAAAAGTACCTATATTAAATTAATAAAATAAATGTTACACACACTGCCATGGTTTGAAATTCTCGTTTATATAAAGTGATATAAACATACATTGCTAAAGACAACGCGTTGTTAACGCGTCGCCGGGGCTACTAGTATAATTTAAATATCAACTTAATATTGACTAAAAGTTTCTCGAAATATAGGCAAAAGCAGTTTCACGTTTTTTCCGCATAGCACGGTAGTCAGAGGGAACCTAGTGTAAAGACACTCCAATCGCCGCTTACCGCCCGAAGTCGAGACAGAAGTGTCAGTAGCGGAACTCAACGCCGCGCTTTGTCTCGCTAGAGCGATCAAATGAAAACTAATTTAAATATAATCATTTCTTATATTTATTTAGATCAGTGTCTCCGTTGACGCGTTAACAACGCGTTGTCCTTAGCAATGTATATGTGACTTTATATAAACATGGATGTCATATATATCATTTTCGTAAAAAGGGGTCCAAAGTGATTGCTTCACGTATTTATATATAGATATATGTCACTCTCTGTCTAATTAGACCAAACAAATATTAATATACATAATGCATTAAATATATATATTGCATAATAAAATTTGAACCTGTAACCAGTAATAGTAGCTTAGTTAACAACCGAATTAATTTAAACTGGCGTACAAAATTATAAGTATAAGCAAAACCCGAAATTGATTTTTTTAAATTAAAGAAACAAATATAATTTCAATAATTTCTTCCTAATAACGATTATAACTTAATATTCTTATAAAATCTAGGACACTTTTAATCACAATATTCATTCACATTATTTAAACAAGTGTTTCAAACACTTTCAAAACTTACCCTGAACGAAATACCACGAAACGCACAACACTAATTCCAATAACAAAAAATTATTAATTAATTTCATTTTTTATAACTTTCTTATACAAAAACACTTTAAAATATTTCACAATTAGTTATGTTAATAAGATATAGTTCGATATTCATAGTAAAACGAGTTGTCCCGCCGGTGGTACACTGAGCAGTGATAATGTACGGGTCAAGTCATACTGATAACATTCTGCGCATGTCATCCGAGTGCGCGATGCTACTCTAGTTTTTGTTTCTTTAATTATATACTTATTTGCTTAGAAAACATATTAAATTTATTATTAGAAACTAAGAAAATATGTTTTTAAATTATTTTCTCTTTATTTCGGCCACCTTGGCTAAGTAACTACGTTTATGAGCTGAAAATGTATTGTTATAAGGATTCGGACACATGTGCATACTTTTAATCAAATCTAATGATATTTAATAGCAAAAAAATGACATTGCAAGATTTTTACTATATTCATTGATTAGTAAGTTGATAGATACAGTAGATAGTAGCATGTTAAAAAAATATTTATTAATTATAATTGTGTTGATGATGCTGAATGTAGACACATTACGCGACGAGTTACGATTTCAAAATGTCTACTTCTTTTGTTTAAATTTATTGAATACTAGTTGACACCCGCAATTTCACTTGCCTGGACTTTATACTATTTATATTATAAACCGCTTATTTTTAAAATAAAATCTTTATTCCGAATTTAGGAAACTCTCTTTTAGTGCTCTCCTTACACTACCAAAAACAAATCTTTACCTACATGTCCAATTTCTACTTTTTTACGTCTTGTTGTTTAATTGTAATGGTAAGTACTTATAAGATAAATTTTCATCAATTTATTTTATTTCTCTCTTTTTTTTCTATTTATTTTATTTCTTTCTGTTAGCGTCATATCATCATAGATGTAATGTTTATAATTTTCACCGTACTAAAATAACATCTTAACGAAAGTTTATTGACATATAACGCATTAAAACGCAGAGGCACAGGCGTGCGGCTGTTAACGCGACAGTTTGTGGGTTGGATTCCCAATCCAGGAAATGTAAAAGTTTAATATTTTAATTTCCTGGGTCTGTCAATACGGTGAAAAGTGTGGCACGGAGTGTCTTAACGCTAGGTTCTCAGGTTCCATCTGTCTACCCTGCTATATGCGGGATACAACGTGAAGCATTAAAACAAATATATCAACGCGAAAACCGGAGTGTCTAAACACTAGATTCTCTTTATCTTACTATGCGAGAGAAAGCATAAAGCAGATTTACATCAAAGACGAAACCAGAAACGTCGCGCCCTAGTTATACTTAAGTACTTA
Source organism: Philaethria dido (assembly GCA_033558755.1). Lineage (NCBI taxonomy): Eukaryota > Metazoa > Arthropoda > Insecta > Lepidoptera > Nymphalidae > Philaethria > Philaethria dido. The sequence goes on from JAKGSA010000649.1 coordinate 1,545,860, forward strand.
TCACTAAATACTATTTATATTAAATAATTTAATTTCACGCGATATACCTTGATCCAATTTATCCGACGCATACAGTGGCGATGTTACGGCGAACTATCAACGTTTATGAGCTATTTGACATTCCATAATGATGCCGTTTCTTGAAGGAAACGCTTTTCGCAGTCATTTGGTCACAGTGGCTTGTTATTGCCATTCAAATGTTATATATAACAGTATTTTTAGTAATAATACTCGACGTTGTATGTATTTATAATTTGTTTTTATAATTTTATTTTCTTTTTGCTTATTTATTTTTTTAGGTTCACGCAGCAGCATATAGTACTGCTGGGTAGACAGAGGGAAGTGTTAAGACACTCCGTTCTCTTAAGATATTTGTTCCTCACATTCCGCCGGATTGAGGCATTGCGTGGTGATTTTTTTATTTATTATCGTTTTTATTTTTATCAAAATTCATAAACAAAAGAGAACGGAGTGTCTTAACATTAAGTACTCTGGTTCACCCGTCTAACCTGCCATGTGCGGAATACAGCGTAAAACAACGTACGTATAATATTTTTTTATATGATACGTATATATAGATTTTTCCTGATTCATTTAAATAAACAAAGCGTTATTTGCAGCTGTGTATATTACCTAGAAAGTATGACATAATAAATAGTTTAATTTTCACTAGAAACTTTATACATTTGACAATGATGATCAGGGTGCAATCGACAGTAGTGGGTTCGATTCTCATTAGATGAGCATAATTAAGTTATTATCATTTTTTCACTCTATTGTTCGTTGAGTTTCGCCACTCAAAATGCGATGTCCCGAATTCCAAATATTTTTTATTAATATTATTTTCTTTCTTTATTAATATTATTTTTGTTCTGCTAAACATGTATAGAGAACATTGTGGTATTTTTTCATTTTAGTGGTACTGCGATTTAAGTGGCGAAAATCTATATAGTCTTACCTTCAATCAGGTCAGGGAAACGAAAATTTAGAACTTTGGAGAGGATATCAATTCAACAGATTTTTTTATTTGTGTTACCGCATAACTTTTTACTGAGTGAACCAATTTTGATGATTGTTTTTATATGATTGCTAGTGCTCCTGATGTGATCACATTTAAATTTAGTTAAGATCTGGCTAATAGTTTTTGAGTTATTCGTAATAATTGTACTTTTAGTGCATTTTCGTTTAAGTCAGTTTACTTTTTTTGTTAAAATCTTAATGATTTTTTGTAACACCATAGAATTTGTCATCATACTTATGTGAACCATGGATACCCAAAAATAATCTTCTCCCCATTATCTCTAATGATAAGAGTTTTTGTTTTATTGCGAGTGAAAACGGTTAGGTGATAACTTTATAAGGCTATAAATTTACACCGAAAAGGACTTTGCAAGTTGCCTTTTTGTTAAGTTATTAGTTCTTATTTTTTCACTTTTTAAATAAAGTATTTTACATACTTACATCAAGTGATTATATATTTTAGATGCATATTATAGAGCCTGTATCTAACGCCTGTCATGGCGCAGAGGCACATGCGTGCGACTGTAAACGCGACAGGTTGTGGGTTCGATTCCTACTCCAGGAAATGTAAAATTTAGTATTTTCATTTCTTAGGTTTGGTAACAAGGCAAAGCGCGGCGTTGAGTTCCGCCACTCAACACGCAATGCCTCAATTTGGCGGAAAGTGGGGAACGGAATCATTGTAAGAGAATGGAGTGTCTTAACACTAGTTTCTCTGGTTCCCTCTGCCTACCCTGCTATATGCGGGATACAGCGTGAAGTTAAAAAAAAATGATACAGAGTAGAGTCACATTTAGTATCGTTATGATATTTTGTTAAATTCTACCTAAGACTGGGCAGAAGATCGGGGATCTCGATGCAAAAGACAACAATAAGTAAAAAAATAATATGGTACACACTTAAAATTATTTTCTCCTTATCTTGGCAAGAGTTTATGACTTTTTTTTAACTTCACGCTGTAACCCACATATAGCGAGTACACAGAGGGAACCTAGTGTTAAGACACTCCGTTTCCCACTTTCCGCCGAATTGAGGCATTGCGTGCTGAGTGGCGGAACTCAACGCCGCGCTTTTCCGTGTTACCAAACCCAGGAAATGATATATTCCATTTCCTGGAGTGGGAATCGAACCCACAACCTGTTGCGTTTACAGTCGCACGCTTTTGCCTCTGCGCAATAACAGATGTTTTTCACGACAGGATTATGATTTTCATACTACGAAAATAGTGTATTGTTATCGGATTTGAAATCGCAAATTTCTAAGCAAATCAGATGGCAAGAAGTGGGTCATAATAGCGTTGCAATATTTTTTTATATAGGTAGATTGATTAATAGTATGTCGCGACTTCACTTGCGTGGGTTTTATCTAAAAAAAAATATTCCCGTTTTCGCAGGAGTTTTGAAATCCTCTCTTAGTGCTACCGTATATTTCAGAAGCAACCTGCATGCCTAATTTCAATATTCCATGGCCAATAGTTTAGCCTTTAGGCCGTCTGTCAATCACTCAGTAACGCAAACGTTTTGCATACGTAGTTTGATAAATACATAGACAAATACTTATTATTATATTTGATAGATAAATATTATTTAGATAGATAGTGTATGTATAATTGACGATATATGTATAAGTGACATTATAAAAGTGTGACAATAAAAAAATAATAATCATTCATATATTATTCTAGCTTCACGCTATATACCGCATATAGCAGAGTTGGCAGAGAGAACTTGCGAACCTAGTGTTGAGACACTCCGTTCGCTTAATAGTTCCGTTCCCCACATGCCGCTGAATTAAGGCATTACGAGTTGAGTGACGGCACCGAGCTTTGACTTGTTACCAGAGCGAGGAAATGAAAATACTAAATATCAAATATTATAAATATTTTATACTTTTTATTCCGTCGAGTGGGAATCAAACCCACAACCTGTCGCATTTATAGTCGCATGTTTAAGCCTTTGCGACACCATCAAAAAAATTAAATAAAAAAAAATAATAGCATAAAAGAATACTTTTTTACAAAAAACCAGATATATTCGTCATATCAATACTCCAGTTACTGTTAATCAAGATTTAAATTTTAAATTGGATGAACAGAATAACAAGCAAATGAACACGACTCTTACGTGTAATAATTAGGTACGTTGTTGGTTTTAGTGTTTTTAGTTTTGGGAATACAATTTCAATGCAAGGCTTATTAGTGAAATTTTAATTATTTTGTAATGAATTGACTAAAATAATACTTTATTTGATTATTGAATGTGATAGTTTTAATTACGTGGTAATATTATGTTTAATTTTTAAAGAATTTACACATTTTTGACTTAGGGAAAAAACGTTTCTAGAAAACGTATAAAAATTTGAACACAGCGGGACTCAAACTCACGCCTTTTGGAAACCGTCCAAGTGCTCTGACTAAGCAAAGCGTTCTTGTCCAGCTGGGTTGAAATTCTTATTTCTGCTACGGAATACGGAATACGTCTTTTATAAATGTTATTTAGACATTACGATATAAAATATTTTTAGGAAACGACAGTTAAATCCACACGATATTCGCCGCGCTTCCCGCATTGATATATTAAGTCTTTTAATTCTCTTGAGATATCATCGATAGATCTTCTTCGATAGATCTTTCGATAGATCTTCTTTTTTGAGAAACATTCACATCATCTGGAATTCGAACCACCAACTAAACCAATATTCCCGACATACAACATTTTTAAACAAAATTCAATTCTTTTATTACGTCAAATTTTCACATAAATCTGAAATTATTAAAATTTATTATTTGTATTATAAAATTAAAGCATTCTCAAAAAATATTATTCAAACAAAGAATAAATTCGTGGGGCTCACCACGATACAGCGGGACGGCGTGTGACTGTAACCAGGATGGTTGTGACTTCGATTTCTAGTCTAGGGAATCTTTATATTTAAATTAATTTGACTTACCCGTCCTGGTATACCGCATCGTAACGTTGAGTTGCACCACTCAACACCCTATGTGACTCAAATTTGGGCGGAACATGGAGAAAGAGAGTGTCTTAACACTAGGTTCTCTTTGCTTACCCTACTATGTGAGAAAAAGTATGAAGCAAGATAAAATGTAGGACAATCACGATTAAAACGTGTATGTTTAATATTTATAATACGCAATAATACTTGTCAGTCGTCCTTTTTGGGTCACACTTAAAGACCGTGACGAGACATTTTTATGAATACTGAAAGAGCGAACCCTTAACGATATTATTATCCACCAATTGACGTTAATTTCCTTTTGTAAGAAACTCACTCATAGACGTCTTTTAAAGTTTTATTGATATTAAACTAAATTACAAAAAAATATATCTATGCACATACACGTATTTGTCTATTTTAACGCGCTTATATAAGCTTGGTATCAATATATAAATACGTGAAGCAACTAAGCAAACTTTGGATCCCTTTTTACGAAAATTACGCGGACTGATAGTTTATATAGAGAAGGAGTGCAGAATGCTAATATTTTTTTTAAAAATAATGCATAAAAATTATATTAAATTAATAAAATAAATGCTACACACCCTACCATGGTTTGACATCCATGTTTATACAAAGTGACATATACAACACTACGCTATGCGTTATTAACGCATTTACGGGGACACTAGTGTACTAGATATGTATCTCTGTAAGGGAAACTTGGTCCGTAACTTTAAGCGCCTTTGACACGTCACATTGATTTGATTTTTTGTACACTTATCAAGAACCAATGACAATGCAATGAAATGAATAGTAAAAACCACGCTTTTATAAAAAATAAGAAATAAACAATAATCATCTTAAACTAAAAAGTGAAAAATAGGTTTTTTAAGCGTAGGGTGCTTTTTAAGTTATGTATTAACACCATTTAATTAATACTTATTTAAGTCTAAAAGACTTCTATAAGTGCTACGGGTATACCTAATTTGTATCACATTGACTAATTAACAATATTCATTGTATTTAAAACATGATAATAATCAAATTATTATTATTTGAAACAGATTCGTTGATTGTATCGTCTATCAAATTAACAAACTAGCTTTTTAATATGCTCTCCAATAAATTATATTTATGCTGTAAATACTTATTGAGGCGGCATTTTAATTTTTTTTTATTTTAAACATTCCGTTATCCAGTTCCGCCTCCATTAAAAGATATTACGTTCTGGATGGTGGAACCCAACATCACACTTCATGTACAGACCAAAAAAGCGTGAAGCTATGTATGTATGCATACATACATAGCTTCACGCTGCATCCCGCATATAGCAGGGTAGACAGAGGGTACTCAGTGTTAAGACACTCCGTTCCACACTTTCCGCCGAACGCCTGTCGTGGCACAGAGGCACAAGCGTGCAACTATAAATGCGACAGGTTGTGGGTTCGATTCCCACTCCAGGAAATGGAATTTTTCATTTCCTGGATTTGGTAACATGGCAAAGCGCGGCGTTGTGTTCCGCCATTCAAAACGCAGTGCCTCGATTCTAAGAGCAGATTTATAGTCCACGCAAATGAAGTCGCGGCATACAGCTATAGCTGTATTAAAATAATTTTTTTTTTTTTTACTTTTGAAATAATCCCTAAATTACGTGTGCCCAAGTTTTTTTTTTTTTTTTATGGATAACTGATGGCAAACGAGCAGAAGGACCACCTGATGGTAAGTGGTTACCTTCGCCCATGAACATCTACAACACCAGAGGCGTTGTAGATGCGTTGCCAACCTAGAGGATACAGATGGAAGGGGAGGACAATGTAGTAGTCCGCTATCGGAACCACTACATTTTGGGGAAAGGATGGGTGGGATAGGGGAAAACCTGGCTTACATGCCATCGAACCGGAACACATCATAAGATATTTGGCGGTTCGTCTTTGACATGATAGTGGTCGCGAGCCAGACGGAGGACGACGGAGGAGGACAAGTCCGACGAGTACTGAATAAGATGGGCAATATGTTGCTTAAAATTATATTTATTATTACAATTTGAAGTAACGTATGCATTAATAAACATATTTTTCAACTACTGTACGAGTACATATACTTCACTACCTTCCAATTCGTAGTTTCATACAAATTTTCAAATAACTTAATCGTTGTATGTTATTATGGACGTATTATGAGTATCTAAGATATTAGCTACTCAGTGGATGTTATCATGCTCTTGACCCACTGCCCCTTCGAGATGTTTTACGCCTCTACGGATATAACGAGCTTTATATTGTTTCAATAAATATTTTTCAATTTTAGCTAATAAAAAGTATTGGATAATACATTTGTTTAGATTTTAATTCCTGTAATTCCGTTCTGGCTTATGTAGAATGTAAAGAATGGAATAATATGTCACTAAAGTTCTCGTGGTTCACTTTGCAAAATTTGAGGCAAATTTTCAATCACGTATAAATTTAGATGTTGATAAGCTTGTAATTGATTAAAGTACTAAAATAAAAAAGTCCCTTGCTTATTGCTTGATTATTACAATTTTTAACTTCACGCTGTAACCCGCATATAGCAGGGTACACAGAGAGAACCTGAGAACCTAGTGTTAAGACACTCCGTTCTCTTTCAGCAATTCCGTTCCCCACTTTCCGCCGAATTGAGGCATTGCGGGTTGAGTGGCGGTACTCAACGTCGCGCTTTGCCTTGTTACCAAACCCAGGAAATGGAGAAGTTGTATATGTCATTTCCTGGAGTGGGAATCGAACCTACAACCTGCCGCGTTTACAGTCGCACGCTTGTGCCTCTGCCCACGACAGGCGTTAATATTATTTAAATTAGGTTCTTATTCGCCTCTTAAAACTCTTATTAGGTAAAAAAATCTCATAGTGTCACTAAAGAGCGGGACGTGGAGAATGGAGTGTGTTAACACTAGATTCTCACAAACTAGCTAAAAAAATTAGCGATCCTACGAAGGATCATATTACAATTTTTTGTTTCAACTTCACGCTGTAACCCGCATATAGCAGAGTAGGCAGAGGGAACCAGAGAACCTAGTGTTAAGACACTCCATTCTCTTTCAACAATTCCGTTCCACTTTCCGCCTAATTAAGGCATTGGCGGAACTAAACGCCGCGCTTTGCCTTGTTACCAAACCCAAGAAATGAAAATACTAAATTTTACATTTCCTGGAGTGGGAATCGAACCCACAACCTGTCGCGCTTACAGTCGCACGCTTGTCCCTCTGCGCCACGATGACTGTAGCTGAAGCTGTATGTTTTAGATAAACTAACGCTGTATGTTCTAGATAATTATAATAAATACCTCAAGTATGGTGTTTCACTTTTTTATTTCGTAATCTTCATAATATCACAAAAAGCCAGTCGTCTGTGTTCCGCCTTTCTTTTCTCCTTCCTCTCACGTTTAAATAAAAAAAATGGCTACCGTATTAATTTTAAGCTATTAATCACAAAGTCAAAGTCGAAGTCATAATCAAAGCTTATGCAAGTATTTATTATGTTGAAAGAGAACGTAATCTCATAAGTCACTCCGTACCTGAGAACCTAGTGATAACACTAGGTTCTCAGGTTCCCTCTACGTACCCTGCTATATACGGGATACAGCGTGAAGCTAAAAAAAAATACTTTATGCAAATATTTTATAATTTAAGACATATATTCATTACAGTATTTATTACATAATCTAACATTTTTAAATATATCACCAGCAGAATACTTTAGCTTCACGTCTTATTCGGTATAGAAAGGGTAGCAGTGGCAAGAGTTGAAAATTTTAGTCAGGCAAGCCGGTAAATTTAGAGAAGCCGATGTATATTTAGGGAAATTGGGACATATATTTAAGGAAGCCGGAATTTTTTAGAGAAGCCGGTATGTTTAGGAAAGCCGGTATTGAATGTGACGGTATTTAGTAATTCCACTTCCACAATTTTTTTAAAGATGTCAAAGCTTATTTTTTTTTGCATATTTTCAATATTTTCTTGGCGAACTACTTTTTAGATCTCATACTTGTACTTTAAAAAAGTTAGGTAAGCCGGTGGGAATCGTGTTATATGTACGCCTCGCTACTGAAGGGTAGTCAGAGAAAACCTAGTGTTAAGACACTCCGTTCGTTTTCTGCCCGAAATCTAAGCATTGCGTGTTAAGTGACGGAACTAAACGCCGCGTTATGTCCTACCAGAGCGGAAAAGCTATATTAAAATAATATATTGTTTATAATATTATTGTTGTTTGAATTAATTAGATGGTTATAATATAACAAATATTGACCTAATTAAATGTATTGATAACAAATAAATGTGTATCCCAGCTGGACTCAAAGCTATTATTTATGACTAAAGCCAGTATTTAAACATCGTAGTTGCACAGTTGTAACGTGTTTTACTGTTGGAAGTATTTGGAAATTCCTTTTTTAAGAATTTTTTATTAGCTGTTATATTTTTAATATTTTCAAATTGTTTTGCAACATTATAAATAGACTTATCTATATACGAGTATAAATACGTGAAGCAAAAATATTGGATCCCTGTTTACGAAAATTACGCGGACGGAGGAGCATGAAACTTGGCACACTTATAGTTTATATAGAGAAGGACTGTAGAATGCTAATATTTTTTTAAATTTAAATAAATGCATAAAATATATATTAAATTAATAAAATAAATGTTACACACACTACCATGGTTTGACATCCATGTTTATACAAAGTGACATATACATTACTAAAGAACACGTTGTTAACGCGTACACTAGTAATATATAGATAGTTCGTTAGAGGCTGCCATTTTGTAGCATTAAAGTTGCAAGCAGTACTGTTACAAAAATAATATGGGTATGGTCAAATAATAATTAAAATATTAACAAAAAAAAAGAAAACAGACCAAAAAGTAAATTATTTTGAATAATTCAAAAACTCAACTAAATTTAAATGGGATCATATTAGAAGTACTAGCTATCATATAAAAAAAAGATCATCAAAATTGGTTCACCCAGTAAGAAATTGTGAGTTAAAATACATAAAAAAACAGTCGAATTGATTTCTCCTCCTCTCTTTGAAGCCGGTTAAAAATAAGCTACTTATCATGTATACATATTATTGAAGTTACTTATTATTTTTATCACTGACATTCAAACTGTAATTTAGAGTTACAAAGAAATTAACGATCCTTTTTACTAAAATTACGCGGACGGAGGAGCATGAAATTTGGCTCACTTATAGTTTATATAGAAGGAGTGCAGAATGCTAAATTTTTTTTTATATAATGCATAAAAAGTATATTAAACTAACAATATAAATGTTACACACACAACCTTGTTTTGACATCCATGTTTATATAAAGTGACATATACATTGCTTAATAATAATTAGGCAAATATATTATATAAGAAGGATGAGTAAATATATATATTCTTTATTTTTTATTGCACTTAAACAACATAAAAGAAAGACAAACAAAGTTTAGTACACAAAGGTGGACTTATCTCTAAAAGAGATCTCTACCAGTCAACCCATGGAAGTGGATGAGTGCATAACAGCGGGATAGAGTATTTGTGCAATGACCAGAAATAAAAGAGATAGAAAAAAAAACAAACCTACTAATAAATTTAAATAACATATATACATAAATAAAAAGAAATATATTGTAACGCCAGCCGCCATGTTGTGCTTCCGCCATAAAAGCCTGCCATCGTGCCGGTGCTTCAAGCTGCCGCTTTAAGCCATAGAACTTCAGAGTTGTGCGTTGATTATTTATTAAAATAATTAGTGCAATTTTATTAATTAGAAATATGTATAATTCTTATTTGAATCTAATAAAATATATCATCAATTGACTCGGAACGTGTCACGCCATTGTTTTTTGAAGTGGGGAAAATGTTTTATAAAGGTTTGTAAGCCTTGGGGGCATTTCTCACTCTGTGCGCTAAGTTAAGTGGAAACTCTGTCTACAAGAAATAAAATACGTATAACTGAAACGTCTTTATATTTACTCGCCGTTTTAATCAGAAGTGGGATGAAGCGGTATCGTACGAACGAGACAAGAACACCACGACAGTGATGAATTTCCTTCTGCCCCCAAAATGCTAAACGATTGTTAGAACATGAGGTCGATAAGGCAGTTCGTGACCTGGACGGAGATTCAAGTACATATGGCCGCTCTTATAATCACCGAGCAGCATCACTGATTCCAGAATTTGACCCAGAAGGTGAAGACTGTACAGTATCAGCGTGGTTAAAGAAAATTGATCAGTTAGGAGAGATACATGATTGGAGCGACAACATAAAAGCATTTTATTTGCAAGATAAGCTACGTGGTCAAGCTCGTAAGTGGTATAACAGGCTTGATGACTACAATTATACATGGGGCGAGTGGAAACAAATGCTGTCACGTGCTTTTCCTAAACACCGTGACTACAGTTCATTATTGGACGAGATGATGCAAAGAAAAAAACTACCTAACGAGACAATGACAAAATACTATCAGGATAAGGTAGCTATGTGTTTCCGTTGCAAATTGTCTGACAATGCCAGCGTCTCGTGTATTATTCGAGGTCTACCCGCATCTTTACAAACTAACGCACGCGCGTTTCAGTGTGAACGCCCAGATGAATTATATGAAGCATTTCTCTGTGCGCTTGACGACTATCGCGGCTCAACTATAGAAGCTCGTGCTGAAATTAAAGAAATACGACAGGTGTCGATCGAAAAGAAAATGTTCACAGAGAATGATCCATGCCCTCGATGTAGGACAACTCCATGTAATGACAACGCAATTTTGCAAATTGCCTATAAAAGATACCGTACCCACTGCAATAATTTAATTAAAAAAGTAAAACGTAAATATGAAAGGAAACGGCTGCTTTCATAGACTAAAAATTTAAAAAGACTTTAGAATAAGATAAGAATCATTGCCCCTTTAAAGCCATCTAAAACAAATATTAACAATCTACTGAGCATAAAGCCAACGCTTATAGAGTCTGTTAACTGCGTTAATGAATATCTTGCGAACATCGGAAAAGAACTTGCAGGAAATCGCTCAAATTTCTCTCAATCTGCTAAATCTCAATCATATATACACACTATACCGTTTTCCTTTGTATTGCTCGATACAGATCCTAAATAAATAGAATCCATTAATATGAACTTAAAATCCAATAGTGCCCCTGGATGGGATAACATTCCTACAACATTTTTAAAATCAGCCCGACATTATCTTGCTCCAATTATTAGTCACCTAGCGAATCTTTGTTTTAGAATAGGAGTCTTTCCTGATCTACTAAAGCAATCTATAATAACTCCGGTACACAAAGGAGGTGACTATAGCAATATAAGTAATTATAGACCTATCTCAGTGATCAATCTATTGCTAAGATCTTAGAAAAGTTACTGAACTCAAGGCTACTTAATTGTATGGAAAAATTTAATATAATCTCTAATTCACAATATGGATTCCGACGAAAAAGAAGCACTGAAGATGCCATTATGGCATTGACTTCAAATATTGCCGAACTTCTTGATAAAGGTAAGAAATCTTTAACTCTTTTTTTAGACCTTAAAAAGGCTTTTGATACAGTACAGTTAGATACAGTTCTGTTCCCATCCTCCTAAAAAAGCTTGAAGGAATAGGTATTAGAGGCACTCGCCTATTAATATTTAAAAATTACCTAAGCTCCAGAAAACAGAGAGTAAAAATTGGCGAATATATTAGCGCGACTCTTGTGTAAACTTTGGTGTCTTTTTTTGTTTTGTGTTTTGGTGTAAATTAATGACTTACTAAGTCTAAGGTTTGATAATAGTCAAATTTTTGCTTATGCAGATGATACTGCAATTGTTTTTTTGGGGTTCTTCATGGAGTGATGTGAAGTTACTCGCAAAAAAGGTCTCGCAAGTATATCTCTCTGGCTAAAATCAAACTATCTTACTCTTAATATAGATAAAACGTTATTTGCTTTACCATTAATAATAGAACTCAATCTGATAGCAATTTTAAAATAGAGTTACATGATTGTATGTATGATACGCCTTATTTCTGTAATTGTACTCCATTCAGCCGGAACACGAGTATCTACTACTAAATACCTTGGTGTTATGCTAGAACAACGATTATCTTGGCACTTGCATATAGATATCACTAGCTCTAGAATTCGGAAACTTATTTGGATTTTTAAAATCTTAAAACACGTAATGAATAAAAAACTATTAATACAAATCTACATTGCTTTGGCGCAGTCTATACTGGGATATTGTATCTCCGTAAGGGGTGGTGCATTAAAAACAAAGTTCCTTCAGCTAGAAAGGGTAAAGATCTCTGCTAAAAGTTATGTTTTTTAAACCATTTAGATTTCCTACTGAGAGAATATATACACATAGCGACTTGCTATCAGTTAGAAAGCTATATATTCTACAAAGTGCTTTAAAAGTCCATAAGATGGTTACTTTCCCAAGTAATTCACGGCAAGTTAATAAAGGAAGAAATATAACGGCATATATTCCTCCAATGAAAACTAAATTTGGCAACAATTAATTTGCAAATTACTCGAGATACTTATACAACAAAATAAACAAAACATTAAATTTATGTCCTCTGAACTCTTATCAATATAAAAATATATTAACTTCCTGGCTGCTAAAATTAAATTATTATTCTACAGAAGCCTAATGCATCGTTAATGCATGCCTTATAGTGTTATAACAACACACACACCCACACAAACAAACACACACACGCATACACACACACCCATACACACATTCGCGCACGCACACACACACACGCGTACGCACACACACACGCGCACGCACACTCACGCGCACGCACACTCACGCGCACGCACACACACACGGGCACGCACACACACACGCACGCGCACGCACACATGCATACGCACGCACACATGCACAAGCGCGCATGCCCACACGCACACTTTCTGCCCTTACTTTTTTTGTTATATTTAAATTAATTTCTTATGTTCTACAGGTTGTAAACATTACTTTTAAAAATATTTGTATTAATATTTATTTCTTTTGAAAATTGTGGAACTGAAATAAATATATTTTTATTTTATTTATTCTTTTAAGAAATAAATAAAATAAAAATATATTTTTATATTTTGCATGCTTCGTAATTGCACCCTACCGGACCAATGTATACGTTTTCAATGTGGTAAACAAGGCCACATCGCTATTCGCTACTGTAATTCTACTTCTGCAATAGCCCAGAAGCCGTCCGCAGATTCCGGCAGTAGTATTAAGGATATTAAGCTCATTCAAAATTATAACGACATTTATGAAGCAGGTAGAGAAATAATACTATAATACTTCAACGAAATGTATTGCGTGTTTTTTTAAACAAAACTTATTCTTGTTGTACAAA